>APFE030275146.1:103619-152469 GCA_000404065.3 Pinus taeda
ACCTAAATTCATATTGTTATAACATTCAAGTATCATTATTTTTTATTTTGATCCTTTTATTAAGGATTAATTTTGAACTGAGCAAATATTTGTTGCAATTGGATGTTTAAGCTATTTTATTCTATATATTCAAGGCGTTGAAACCTTTTATTCATATTTCGAAATGCAATTTAAAAAAGGAATATATATATATAGAGAGAGAGGGGGGGCTTCATCTTAAACATTGTCTATCTAAGTCCCTAGAAACATGCAACCTTTGGAGGTGCATTTTTTTAAGTTTATTTATTTGTGAATTATTAGACTAAGTAACAAATAGAATGAGTTTGCTTGGGATACAACACTTTAGATGTTAGTATGCAACCAACTTGGGTGATGCAGGAGCATCCAGCTCTGAGGAGGCAGAGTAAGGTGCAGTCTCAAGCAGAATTTGGACACCTTGTCGGTTACTTTTATTTTACTGTTTCTATTTACCTTTATTTAGCCTTACATTTATTTTGTTTTACTTAGGAGATAGAAATGAAAATATTGATTTGTTAGATTAGTTTGATTTTGGTGACAAGGAGCATTGTGTTGGTTTAGAACAGTTATAAGCAAACAGTTGTCAGTCTGTTGGGTTGGTTCCAACCGAACAGAAACAGTTGGACACTCTGAATAAAAAGGACAAGGAAAGGATTGTAGAGGGTTCTCTCTCTCAGATTTAAAAAAAAAGACAGAATAGAAACACAGTCATTGTTTCCTAGAAATAACGATTCATTAAAATTGCTTGTTATTTTCATCATTGTTACAATTATCTACTACAATAAATTATTTCTGTGTACTGTAAGTTCCGACATATTATTCCTTGGTGTATTGTAAATTCCACCACAGCAGAAGTCAAGACGATTGTAAGTGGAGCGGGCGCAAACAAACAGCACCCTCCCACCAACGCACAGGCTCGACTGTACACACAAGTGTACACCCAGAGGAAGGCGCGGCGGAATAAACTCAGGCAACAAAAACAATTTTTGCAACAGAACCAGAAAGGTAACTAAACCAGCACATGTGAACAGAAAGCAGGTATTTCAACAGCGACTACCCTACTTTTCTGATAATACATTAAACCGAGAATAAAGGCATTCTTTTCCTTTGCACATAATAATGTAAAGAATAGTTACAGGCGAACAGAACAATGAAATAAGAATCAGACTTTATTGCTTTTCTCATTTAATATATGTAACGACAGTCAGACATCGCATAACCCCAAATTCTATGTAGCCATAAGGCCTGAACGATAAACTGGAACAAAATTACAGTTGAACACATTTAACATAAAATACATGTAATGTGAGTTCGGTATCCACCGAGTACTCTACAGGAAAAGGAAAGTTGCAAATGTATTATTGAATTAATTGATACAGGCCGAGACCTTACATACATAACAGTTCGGGAGAGTAGACCAGGGTTTGGTCAAAACAACCCTCGGTTCAAAACTGTGAATCTATATAGCCGAACAGAGCAGGGTTCAAAACCCACGACTTTCACCTTAACAGAAGCAAAGACCGGAGTGCATACATAGAGCGAAGCCCAGAAAAACCCACGAGGGTTTGGAAACATAGATACCCTTTAAATAAATTACACAGAGGGGAGTCGAAGCTAAGACTACAGTGGTATTTCTAAAGACTACAGACCGAGACCATACCCAATTGCCGTAAAGAAAACCTAGAGAAGCGACATGGACTACAGCAACAATGCAACAGAAGTATATTAAGTCACTACCCGGTAGAATGGAGGGAACCATGCGAGCGGCAGCACCGTGAGTCGAACAACCAGACCAGCATTCACCTGCAAGGATAAACGGTGGAAAGTTAAACCCTGTATATACATATGTTTGTGTCAAAATAGCAATGAAAATAGCCGAAGTGAAGGCGTGAAGGGTTTACCAGACAGTCGGCGACGAGGAGAAGACCCAACACCCAAAACGTAATAACCTGAGGACAGTGGCCGAGACGGTCAGGGCCAAATATTGCAGAGCGGGGTGAAAATAGCATGGAGTGAATGGCAATACCTGGTTAGCGAAGTTGAGCCGAAGCCGGAAGGACGACAGACCTGTTAGGTCTCAAAACAAAACAAACCTTAAATAAATCACCAGTACCGTGACGGAAAATAAGCAAGGAACGCACATTCACAGTGACAAATCAATACAAACAGAGCAAATCGAACCCATGAGAGCCGAAGGAGCTTACCATTGACCTCTGTTGGAGGCGGAGTGAACCACCAAACCGACATTAGCACAGTCGCAGAAGGAACAGGGTTTTCTACAGAAGAGCTGAGGAGTGTGGCGGAGTGTCCCCGCGAACCAGAAAGGCGGAATGATTAACAATTGGGTTGTCAACGCCCTTTTGTTTAACGCCGACCGGTTAGTATAGGTTACCGCCAGTAGAACCGGTTTCATAAACCCTAAAACAGAGTCCAAAGCACGTACGGGGTCATTAATCAGTGTATTTAAGACGCCAACCAATCCGCTTGTCCATTAGGATTCATACGTGGCGGGAGGCCATCATAAGTGGTATCAGAGGAGGTTTGTTTTTTTTTAATTAAAGGAAAAATCAATGGAACAAGCAGAAGGCGAGGGTGAGGTAAGAGGAAGAGCAAGAGGAAGAGGAAGAGGCAGACGACGAATGGTTCATAGACCAGTGGATGATGGATTAAGAGAAGAGATAAGAGTTTTGAGAGAGAGATTAGCAGTGATAGAGGCTGGAGGAAGAAGAAATCCAGCAGATAACAGTGATGAAGAGGCAGTTGAGCCAGAGCAGGATGAGTTTGAGGGAATAACACCAGAACTGAGATTGTTAAAATCAGTATTGCTATCCAGCCACAAACCGAAGCATGAGTTGCCTACCTATGATGGGAGTTTAACGGCAGAAGTGTTGTTAGACTGGTTAAGTGAAGTGAATAAATTCTTTGAGTTTGAAGAAACCAGCGAAGACAAACAGGTGAGATTCGCCGCCACCAAGTTGAAAGGACATGCATCCTTGTGGTGGGACAGTGTGCAGGCAGAAAGGAGGAGGTTAGGCAAACAGCCTATCAAGAAATGGGCTAGGATGGAAGCAAAGCTGAAGGAGAAGTTCTTACCGAAGGACTATCATATAATGTTGTACAGGCAGGGACAGAACCTGAAACAGAGGGGAATGACTGTGAGAGAATTTACAGAGGAATTCTACAAATTAAATCTGCGAGCAGGATATGTGGATGATACCTTAGAGAAGACGGCCAGGTATGTAAATGGCTTGAGAGGGGAGATTTTAGACGAAATTGGTATCCTTTCGCCGCAGACATTAGAAGAAGCCTATCAGTTTGCATTGAAGGCTGAAGAGAAGATAAATAGGAAACAGAACTCCCGGAGAGGAGGAGGTTCTGGCAGAGGCAAAGGCAAAGTGTATGGCAGAGGTAGAGGTACAGTTCCGAATGAGGAAGGTAGCAGCTCTAAGTCTACTGGTACAGCAGAGAGAGACAGCAGTAACCGGGAAGGACGACCAGCTCAGAGAGGACGAGGTTTTGGTCGGGGCAGAGGAACTGTCCAGTGTTACCGTTGTCATAAGTTGGGACATAAGTCTTATGACTGTCCAGAGGGCGAACCAGCAGGCGGAAGAGGAACCTATGTTACGCAACCAGAGGATGCGGAAGAGACACCTCAGGAAGCGGAGAACACACCTGAGATAGGTGAGGCCTTGGTGATGAACAAAGTACTGTTAAAGCCAGCCAAGGAGGCTGCGGAGCCAGATCAGCGGAAAGCATTGTTTCGCACTGTCTGCAAATCCCAAGGCAAATGCTGCAAGGTGATTGTTGACAGCGGAAGTACCGATAACCTGGTAGCTATAGAGATGGTGGAAAAATTGGGATTAAAGAGACTGAAACATCCCACTCCCTACAAGGTATCATGGTTGCAGAAGGGACATCAACTATTGGTTGATGAACAGTGCGAAGTAGAGTTTCAGATTGGGAAATATAAGGACAAAATCCTTTGTGACGTGATGCCCATGGATGTCTGTCATCTGTTGTTAGGACGACCATGGCAGTTCGACAGGGGGGCAATTCACGATGGAAAAATTAATTGTTACAAATTTGTGAAAGATGGGATCAAGCATACGCTTGTGCCCATCAAGGAAGAAAACACAGCAGAAGCTAGCGGAGTGAAGGCACTGCTGTTAGGAGGGAAAGAGTTCATTAAGCATATTGAAGACAGCGAGATAAATTTTGCTGACATAAGGAGACCAAGGACAGTGGTACTCCACACACAGGTTTCAGATTTACCAGAGGACGTTCAGAGGTTGCTACAAGATTTTGGAGACATTGTGGTGGATGATCTTCCGGATGAGTTGTCACCTAGAAGGGTTATTAGTCATTGCATCGACTTTATACCAGGGGCGAGTCTGCCAAACAAAGCAGCCTACCGTATGAGTCCCAAGGACCATGAAGAAATTAGAAATTAGGTCCAAGAATTGTTGGACAAGGGCTTGATTCGGGAAAGCATGAGTCCTTGTGCAGTACCCACTGTTTTGGCTCCCAAGAAAGGTGGGGAATGGAGGATGTGTACAGATTCTAGGGCTATTAACAAGATTACCGTTAGATACAGGTTTCCTTTACCAAGGATGGATGATATGATGGATTGCCTAAGTGGAGCGACCTACTTTTCAAAGATTGATCTGAAAAGCGGGTATCACCAGATCAGGATTCGTGAGGGAGATGAATGGAAAACTGCGTTCAAAACAAACGAAGGTTTGTATGAATGGCTAGTGATGCCATTTGGACTGAGTAACGCTCCCAGCACATTCATGCGATTGATGAATGAGGTGCTGAAAGAATTCAACGGTAAGTTTGTTATAGTTTACTTGGATGATATTTTGATATTCAGTAAAACGAAGGAGGAGCATTACAGACATTTACAGAGCGTGTTAAGAAAATTACAGCAAAACAAGCTGTTAATCAACTTGAAGAAATGTACCTTTTTTCAGAGGGAACTGATATATCTGGGTTTTGTTATTGCCGAAAATGAGTTAAAAATGGACCCAGAAAAAGTGGCAGCTATTGTTAGCTGGCCTTCTCCGAAGAGTTTGTTTGACGTGCGAAGTTTCCATGGACTTGCCAGTTTTTACAGGAAGTTCATTAGGAATTTCAGCGAGATTTGCGCACCCATGTTGGACACGATTAAAAAAGTGAATCAGCCTTTTCACTGGACAGCAGCAGCAGAAAATAGCTTTCAGATCTTAAAGAAAAAGATTACTGAAAGACCCATATTGAGACTGCCAGATTTCAACAAACTTTTTCAAGTTTGTTGTGACGCCAGTGGTACGGCCATTGGAGCAGTACTCAGCTAGGAGGACAGACCCGTTGCTTACTTCAGCGAGAAGCTAAACGAGAGCAGACAGAAGTACTCGACCTATGACAAAGAGTTCTATGCCATTGTGCAGGCTTTAAAGCATTGGCGGCATTATCTACTAGGTAACGAATTTGTCTTATTTTCTGATAATTCTGCGTTACAGTATATCATGCAACAGCATAAACTAAACCATAAGCATGCAGCCTGGGTTGAGTATTTGCAAAGTTTCACTTTTGTACTGAAGCATATTAGTGGGCAGTCGAATAAAGTAGCAGACGCACTCAGTAGGAGAACATTACTGTTGCAGGAGAGCACCATGCAAATCTTAGGATTTGAACACTTGAAAGAGCTGTATCCGACGAACAGCGATTTTATGGAAGCCTATGAGGCTTGTCAAAACCCGTTATTGCGAAATGACAGCAGATGGCTGGACTATAACGTTCAGGAGGGTTTGCTGTTCAAAGGGGGACAGTTATGTGTTCCAAACTGTTCTATGCGAGACAATATTATACAGGAAAAACATAGCGGAGGATTGGCAGGACACTTTGGAATTGACAAAACTATCGCTCAGGTACGGCACTTCTATTTTTGGCCTAAGATGCAGAGAGATGTACAGAGATATGTGGCTAGGTGCAGAACTTGTCAATTGGCAAAAGGTCATAGTCAAAACACTGGCCTTTATATGCCATTACCTGTCCCTAGTCGACCGTGGGATTCGGTCAGTATGGATTTTGTGCTAGGATTACCAAAAACACAGCGCGGCTTTGATTCGGTGATGGTTGTAGTCGACCGATTTTCGAAGATGGCACACTTTATACCGTGCAGAAAAACCAGTGACGCTACTTACATAGCGCACCTTTTCTTTACAGAGGTTGTACGGTTACATGGACTTCCACGAAGCATCATTTCAGACAGAGATGTCAAATTTACTGGTCACTTTTGGAGAACCTTGTGGAAAAAACTAGACACTCAATTGCAGTTCAGCTCCGCCTACCATCCACAGACGGACGGACAGACAGAGGTAGTGAACAGGAGTCTGGGAAATTTGCTCAGAAGTTTAACGGGCGAAAACTCACGTACTTGGGATCGTGTGTTGGCACAGGCAGAATTCGCGTATAATGATTCTCCCAACCGTAGCACAGGCTACAGTCCTTTCCAAATACTGTACAGTATGCACCCGCGAGGAGTGCACGAGTTACGTGATTTGGGCAAACTGGAGAAGCGGAGTGCTGATGGAGAAGATTTCGCCCAAGCTATGAGCAAACTACATGAACAGGTAAAACTCAAATTACAGGACAGCGGCCAGAAGTACAAACAGCGAGCTGATACCAAACGCAGGGAAGTACAGTTTAATGTCGGGGATGAAGTTCTCGCGTATTTACGCAAGGAGCGATTTCCTAAGCGAGCGTACAGCAAGCTAAAGTTCAAGAAAATCGGACCCTGCAAGATCATTCGCAAATTTTCTGCGAACGCTTACGAGATACAGTTGCCACCAGGGATTGGTATTTCCCCTATCTTTAATGTGGCAGATCTGTTCCCTTATATTGCAGGTTCAGCAGATGAAGCGGCGGCAGAGACACCACGGGACACCCAGTTGAAAGGAGATGTATGGACGAGACAGTTGCCGATGGCACCACCCGTCGAAATTGAGGGAATCTTGGACACACAGGTAGCAAAGCGTACACGGAGGAAGGAATATTTAAGATATCTGGTAAAGTGGAGGAACCGTCCAATAGAGGACAGTTCATGGCTTAATGAGACACAGATCTAGAAGGCAGGCTACTCTGTTAAAGACCTCATGGAACGGAGCCATGACTTTTTGTCACCCCGGGAGCCTGATGCAGGAGCATCCAGCTCTGAGGAGGCAGAGTAAGGCGCAGTCTCAAGCAGAATTTGGACACCTTGTCGGTTACTTTTATTTTACTGTTTCTATTTACCTTTATTCAGCCTTACATTTATTTTGTTTTACTTAGGAGATAGAAACGAAAACATTGATTTGTTAGATTAGTTTGATTTTGGTGACAAGGAGCATTGTGTTGGTTTAGAACAGTTATTAGCAAACAGTTGTCAGTCTGTTGGGTTGGTTCCAACCGAACAGAAACAGTTGGACACTTTGAATAAAAAGGACAAGGAAAGGATTGTAGAGGGTTCTCTCTCTCAGATTTAAAAAAAAGACAGAATAGAAACACAGTCATTGTTTCCTAGAAATAACGATTCATTAAAATTGCTTGTTATTTTCATCACTGTTACAATTATCTACTACAGTAAATTATTTCTGTGTACTGTAAGTTCCGGCATATTATTTCTTTGTGTATTGTAAATTCCACCACAGCAGAAGTCAAGACGATTGTAAGTGGAGCGGGCGCAAACAAACAGCACCCTCCCACCAACGCATAGGCTCGACTGTACACACAAGTGTACAACCAGAGGAAGGCGCGGCGGAAGAAACTCAGGCAACAAAAACAATTTTTGCAACAGAACCAGAAAGGTAACTAAACCAGCACATGTGAACAGAAAGCAGGTATTTCAACAACGACTACCCTACTTTTCTGATAATACATTAAACCGAGAATAAAGGCATTCTTTTCCTTTGCACATAATAATGTAAAGAATAGTTACAGGCGAACAGAACGATGAAATAAGAATCAGACTTTATTTCTTTTCTCATTTAATATATGTAACGACAGTCAGACATCGCATAACCCCAAATTCTATGTAGCCATAAGGCCTGAACGATAAACTGGAACAAAATTACAGTTGAACACATTTAACATAAAATACATGTAATGTGAGTTCGGTATCCACCGAGTACTCTACAGGAAAAGGAAAGTTGCAAATGTATTACTGAATTAACTGATACAGGCCGAGACCTTACATACATAACAGTTCGGGAGAGTAGACCAGGGTTTGGTCAAAACAACCCTCGGTTCGAAACTGTGAATCTATATAGCCGAACAGAGTAGGGTTCAAAACCCACGACTTTCACCTTAACAGAAGCAAGGACCAGAGTGCATACATAGAGCCGAAGCCCAGAAAAACCCACGAGGGTTTGGAAACATAAATACCCTTTAAATAAATTACACAGAGGGAAGTCGAAGCTAAGACCACAGTGGTATTTCTAAAGACTACATCAACAATGCAACAGAAGTATATTAAGTCACTACCCGGTAGAATGGAGTGAACCATGCGAGCGGCATCACCGTGAGTCGAACAACCAGACCAGCATTCACCTGCAAGGATAAACGGTGGAAAGTTAAACCCTGTATATACATATGTTTGTGTCAAAATAGCAATGAAATAGCCGAAGTGAAGGCGTGAAGGGTTTACCAGACAGTCGGCGACGAGGAGAAGACCCAACACCCAAAACGTAATAACCTGAGGACAGTGGCCGAGACGGTCAGGGCCAAATATTGCAGAGCGGAGTGAAAATAGCATGGAGTGAATGGCAATACCTGGTTAGCGAAGTTGAGCCGAAGCCGGAAGGACGACAGACCTGTTAGGTCTCAAAACAAAACAAACCTTAAATAAATCACCAGTACCGTGACGGAAAATAAGCAAGGAACGCACATTCACAGTGACAAATCAATACAAACAGATCAATCGAACCCATGAGAGCCGAAGGAGCTTACCATTGACCTCTGTTGGAGGCGGAGTGAACCACCAAACCGACATTAGCACAGTCGCAGAAGGAACAGGGTTTTCTACAGAAGAGCTGAGGAGTGTGGCGGAGTGTCCCCGCGAACCAGAAAGGCGGAATGATTAACAATTGGGTTGTCAACGCCCTTTTGTTTAACGCCGACCGGTTAGTATAGGTTACCGCCGGTAGAACCGGTTTCATAAACCCTAAAACGGAGTCCAAAGCACGTACAGGGTCATTAATCAGTGTATTTAAGACGCCAACCAATCTCTTGTCCATTAGGATTCCTACGTGGCGGGAGGCCATCATGGTGGCTAGCCAAGGACAAACCCCACAATGTGTGGGGAAACCCTTTGATAAAATATTCTTTTATCTTCAATAATTAAGTAGAGAGAAATAGTACAATAAATTTGATTTATATCAGCAGTAGAAAACGTTAGATCAGCAGCATCAGCATTAGCGATTTCATCATCAAAACTAGGGCAATCAATATCTCACAAACCGACTTTCGGATCAACTTGACTCCACCACCCAAAGTTGCAGCCTCTAGAGGAGGTTCAGATGAACCTACAACAGAGTTCAGATGAGGAGATCTTCTGGTCCACGCAGGTCAAACTTCACTTCTGTAGTTGCAGCTTTAGTTTCAACAGCTTCCTTCCAACTAGTGCAATCGATATCTTGTAAACCATCCGTCGGTTCGACTTAATTCCACCACCAAAAGTTGCAGCCTTCAGAGGAGGTTCATATGAACCTATAGCATAGACCAAAAGAGTAGGTTTGATGGTCCATGCTGGTCGAAGTTTGGATCTGCAGTTGCAGCTTCAGTTTCAGCAGCTTCCGGCTTCACATGTGAGAGAGAGAGACCCTTCTCTGTGCAGTAGAGAAGAGACTCTTTTCTACGTAGTAGAGAGAGAGAGAGATGTGATGAGATGAGTGAGTGAAAATGAGGAAAATTCCTCCTGTATTTATACACAACTGTTGATGTTTGAATAGATGCGACTGTTGGGCTTCTGAGCCTACATGAGTTGTAGGTCGGCTTGATAATAATTCAATAATCAAAATAAATTCATATCTCCATGAATACTTATCAGAATGGGATCATATTTAGATCAATCCTACACCTCTTGATGAGAGGAATCTAATTAACATATTATCAGCCATGAATAAGATGACCCACATGAAGTTTTGCCCTAGTTGCCAATTTTAACAAACAACAATAAGAGAAAAATGGAAGAAGCTCACATAACTCAAGAAGTGAAACAAGAGACAACAAGAAGAAGGAAGGTCCTTCAGATCTCTACTATTACTAAGTCAAACTCTTTACTTAAGTCTTCTTTCAAATTTTTGAGTAGCATAGGAGCATATAGAGATAGGATAAAATGCATGGTTAAGTAGCATATTCTAGAATATAGGAGCATGGTGTAGATATAGCTCAATATATTCATGTAGAACGAGCATACCTATTATAGGACCTCATCCACAATGAAATAATAATTCATGATTAAAATATTAGAAGGCCTCTATCATCAAAAGGAAGAAACATATGCAAGATAATGGTCTTCAATATCCTCTGATAGAATCTTCAAAAGAAGGTTCATAAATAAGGGCAGATGTCTCATTGGGAATCCCATTCATGGGATTCAGGAAAGAATGATATGCAGGAAATAAAAGATGAAGAAAAAAGGCTACACCAATCAAGAAGAACAATCAAATGAAGCCAATATGATCAAAGAAAAATCAAGATGAGGTATGTATGCTTCAAATTATAAAGTCATGTCATCATATATATTATTGGGTCATGGGAATAGTTATAAAGCATGATCAAGTATAAATGGATCTCTTTCACCAATGACACACTCAAGGGCATGTACAATGAAATAAAGGTCAACATGAAGAAGTGCTCCCATAAGGAGTATAAGATGGTTGACTAATCAATCCAAGCAGAAGAAATTGAAGAAAGAGATCAAACATGTGAAGAACACCCTGGTCACAAAGAATCATTATCTAACAAGATCCATTAAAGATATCTTCGAAAAAGAAGGCATGACAACTCTAACAAAGGAAGAAAAAGATCAGAGGACCCTTGACACCCATGAAGGCCTTGGAGAAATCATGATGTATATATTTGATTCATGTCTACAAATATGACATGATGAAGATTCATCCAACAAAAGCACTGTTTGATGTTGAAGCAATATTAGGATCAAGTCATGAAGGTCTACTAAATAGAAGTATGGTAAAAAACAAGTACAACTAAGCATCTATGTGATAAATATTATGAAGCATAGTTAGATCACAAAGGAATATCCAAATGACGAAAGAACTTGACATATATCAAGAAGGCCACTTTCCATGAAGGAAGCAATGTCATGACAAGCCAAGAAGGAAAGTGATCAATGGTCGATGCCCTACCAAGAAGAAGTTCAAACAAATACTTCATGACATCAAAAGAAAGAAGGATATCAAGTAGCTAAATGACCCATGAAGAAGAATTTGTTGATGAATGGACAAGTCCCTAACTAAGAGGGAGTTCTAACAAGTTCCCAATTACAAAGGAGCTTCATTAAGTTTCTGGACAAAGGAAACTTGGGCATGTCTTCCTCAATTAAGAGGAATATATAGACACAACATTCTTGTCTTCACTCGGGAAGAAATAATGGAAGGATTGGGTAATCATCTGGCATCCGATACTCTTTGAGGATGTGTAGGGCATCCAAGATAAGAGTAGGCAAGATGATTAATATTCTTTGAGGGCTAGGAACCCAAGACAAGAATAGTCCTAGAAGGTCATACTCAGTGAACAACCGGGTTGGTATGTACCTTGAGAGACAATACTAACGTGTCTATAAGTCATTGGTTTCACCAACATTATGCTCCGATCTTATAAGAAATAGAGTTGTTAGTCAAGGCCTTGCTATGAACAATGTTGGTTGCTATGATGCTATAACAGATGGATTGTCAATCCAGTTTCTCTTATGTGAATTTTTCAAGATTGAAAGATATCCAAACACCTTGTAATGATATATGAATACCTCCCTAGTTAAGAGGGAGTGTTGAAGAAAGTCTAACTAGGTTTGGTCTCCATAAATTTAATTTTGATATTTGTATTTATACAAGAAAAGAAATATTATTTTTGATATATTTATCAATGAGTTTCTTACTCATTGAAATAGGTCTAGCACATGTCAAAGTACTATAGGTCAGTCAAAGAGCCAAAAGAAAATGTTGAAGACTTTTACGGGCATGTTACACCATGTATACATTTGTGTAAGAGTCAAAATAATACCTCCAAGAAAAGTCACAAGTATTCCATGCAATAACATCATCAAAAGAAGCAATTCCGAATAAGAAAAGTCAAGTTGGCCTATAGTCTCCTATTCGGCCTCAAGTCAACCTAAAGAAGGGACATACATCTATATATAGAGGTTTTCCACTCCTCCATCAACAAGAAATTATTCCCCTGAAACTAGAAAATAAGAGAAGCTGATTAAAGGGTGAAAGAAAGACAAGTATAAGGAGCCTCTAGTGCAGCGAAGGAGGAGGATACATAACCGAAGTTTAAAGGATTATTTTTAGGGTGAATTTCAGTCATAGGTGTGAGGAAACGAGGGTTTTCTATGGTCACTACAGTAGAAAAATTAGAATTTCTCATCTGATCCAGGTGGATATTGGTGGCCACCCACCTATTCCACTTGGACCCCCAACCCTGTCTCGTTCAGTGTTTCAATTTCCTTAATTGTAGATTGTTTACGGAAATGTCCCAAACTGACTTGCCTATTTGTTTTCAGTGTTCTCTTTGAGATATTCGAAACACAGTCTTATGATAACCAGACGAAGATCGTATGCCAAAGTTACAACCCTAGGAAGTTGATGTACCAATTTACCCAAACGGGGCCCACATGTTTGATGCTTCATCTCCTACAGTTAGGTTTTTGGATGTTTAGGGTTTTCCATTCTTCTTAATAATAAATAGGCCTTTGAACCTCATTGTAACACAATTCATAGGCATGTAGCCCCCACATCACTTCTCAGAGATAAGCTACCATCTCTCGAGCTATCTTATTTCCATTCTGTTTGTAAGCATAGTTTAGTATTTCTCTATTAATGAAATGAAGTGCTTTCCTGATGTATATCTATATTTATGGTTGTATCTGTAAGTTGTTGCTTCCCTGTTTAAGTTCGGATCAGTGGTATCATAGCAGTCTACTCTTTCTCTGCTTTTCTTTGCAAAACCCGACGACCTCCCATGGCAGAAGAAAAGAAAGATGAGGGGGAAGGATATCCTTTCAAAATGTTGCTTGAGGAAGTCCTCGAGTGACAAAGCGACGCAATGATGGATAATTTTTCCCAGATCCTTCAATGACTACCCATAGGCGATGCATTTTCATCCAGCAGGCACCCTAGACGTGCCAATCCTTTTAAGGTACAGGTTAACTTCGATATTCCCATGTTTGAAGGCTTGATAGATGCAGACATCATAGATAAATGGTTAAATCTGTTGGAAGGATATTTTTCAATTCATGACTTTTCTAATTAGGAAAATATTATTTTGCACTTCTCAAAGCCGTCCCACACGTCAAGGACTAGTCGTAAACCTAATGTGAACAAAGGGACAAGAGTGAACCCTCGTTTTCAGCTACACCCACTTGGTATTATTTCCGAGACACCATCAAGGAACAATATTACTCTTTTTGGAGCTATGAATAAAATTACACAAAGTGGACCATGCTATGACAAGGAAGGGACTAAGATGTGTTAGAGTTCACAAATATTTTCCATACCCTTCGCACGAACCTACATATCAACGATATTGATCAACATATGGTGCTCAAGTACCGCAGTTGTCTACACAAGTACATCTAGGACGAGATGGAGTTCCTAGACATTTCCTTGCTCGGCACGACGTACAAGTATGATGTCAAGCTTGAGCAGAAGTTTAAACAAAAGAAGCCGGACTTTGGCCCTGCGAATCCAAAGCAAGGAAAAGGTGCCCCCAAACCATAGAACAAAGGACCAAGCCAAGGTGGGGCTACCCAGGACAGCTTGCCGAAGGTCCAAGCAAAGAACAACACCACGAAGACAAAGAAGGACATGGTAAAATGGTGTGAGTTCCATAAGAGACCCACTCACAATAAAAGTGAGTGTCGGGCCAAGCAGTCATTGGTGACCGAGCTGAAGGCTTATGAATAAGGCGCATGTTCCGACTGTGAATCAGAACCCGATAAGGGAATTGACAAAGGGAAGAAAATCATTGATGTGGAGCCTAGTGCCATCATGGCCACCACTAAGATCCAAAAGATTAAGACTGAAGATCGAGAGGAGGGGGAATGCCTCTTCCACTCGTAGATGTGGGTGAAGGGTTCTCCACTTTAGTTCATTGTCGACAACGGGATCCAAAAGAGACTCATTTTAGTAGAGGTCATGAAGCGGCTGGGCCTAAGGACTATAGCACATCCACAGTCATACACCATCGGGTGGCTTCACCAAGGATGAGATCTTTACGTCAGCCAATAGCTTTGCCTTCCCTATAGCATCAAGCGCTTCACGGATGAGGTACTATGTGATGTATTGTTAGGACAACCATACTTGTGGAAGCAACATGATGTATATGAGTCTAGACCTTGCTCTATGATTATTAACTTGGCCAACAATTATTTCAGGATATTGGAGGTATCCCTGCTTACTATCATCTCTTTGATCACTGCAAAGCAACGCAATAAGATCATTTCCCGGACCAGGAATTTTTTTCCTTATGATTCACCCTCAGGGAAAGAAGAAGGATGTGGCCATGGATTCCAGGCAGGGCTCCTCTGCAAAACAACAACATATGGACAAGGTTGTGGAGGAGTACAAGGATATTTTTGCCTCACCTACAGGGGTACCTTTGCAATGTTAGGTCAACCACTCCATCGATTTGACCCCAGGCACGCTGCTGCCTAATGGGCCAATCTATCGGTGCTCCATTCTAAAGAATGATGAGATTAGGAGGAAGATTCATGAACTATTGAAAAAAGGGCACATTAGGCCAAGCTCATCACCATGTGGGAGCTCGATTGTATTGGTATAGAAGAAGGATGAGACCTAGAGGCTCTGTATTGACTACTAGGTCTTGAACGAGATCACAGTCTGGAATGGGTACCCAATACCGAGGATTTATGACCTTCTTGACTAGCTCAAGGGGATCAAATATTTCAGTAAGATTGACTTGAAGTCAGGTTATCACCAGGTGCCTATCGAACCCTCTAATGTGTGGAAAACTGCCTTCAAATCCAAGGAGGGCCTTTTTTGAATGGTTGGGAATGTCGTTCGGATTGAAAAACACCCCCACAACCTTCATGAGACTGATGGATGACATCTTGTGACCCTTCACCAATGCATTCGTGGTGGGGTATTTATATGAAATCTTGATCTTCAGCCAAAGTTGGGACGAGCACCTCCACCATACTTGACAGGTTCTTCAAACCCTCTGACAACACAATTTTTGTGCTAATTTGGAGAAATGCACCTTTGGCCTAAGCTAGGTTCAATATCTGGGGTACATAATTGATGGGCAAGGTGTACATGTGGATCCATCCAAGATACAAGTCATTTGGTATTGGCTAGCCCCAACCACTCTAACAGAGTTCCATAGCATTTTGGGTCCTTCCAACTTCTACCGTAGGTTCATGTTTGGCTTCTCTCATATCACTTGGCCTTTAAGTCAAGTCAGCGAGGGTTGAGAAAAAGAAAAAGAAAAAATTGGTAGGAAACCCAACAGCAAGTATTCTTCGAGTTGAAGAATCACCTCTGTTCTGCATTACCAAACCTATAACAACCATTTGAGATTGAGACAGATGCTTATAACTATGCTATTGGTGTGGTTCTTACTCAGCATGGGCATCTAGTGGCTTACCACAGTGAGACACTTTCAGACACAGTATGAAAGTACCCCACTTATGACAAAGAAATGTATTCCATTTTGTTGGCCTATCGTCAACCATTCTAGGGAAGAAAATTTTCATCCACACAAACCACCGACCTCTACAGTTTATACAGACACAAGGGAAGTTGCAAAACGATTGCCATCAGAAATCGTCCACCTACCTGCAACAATTCCATCTGAGTGTTAAGTATAAGAAGGGAAACACCAATAATGTCACTTATTGCCTCAAATGACCATTGGTCATGGTGTTGATCACTGTGCTCAACTCCTGTGGGCACAAGACATCAGGGTGGTCGCATCTTTACAAGATCGATCCAGAATTCAACAATACACACCATACACTCCTAGAAGGGAAGTAAATTCCAATTTTTCACCTTAAGGATGTACTGTTATGCCACTTGGGACACGTATTTGTTCCTTCAAGAAAGTGTGCCAAGATGATTTTGGATGCACACTATAGTCAGGTCGCTATACATTTTAGAGTAGAAAAAACTGTGGCGATATTTCAAAAGTATTTTTATTCATAGAAACTTCATCAGGATGTTAGGAAGTACATTAGATCCTGCATCGTCTGTACCATTGCCAAACCAACCATCAAGAAGCAAGGCATGTATACTCCTATACCTACTCCTAGTTGGCCTTGGGAATCTATCTCCATGGACTACATGTCAAGCCTTCCTTCTATTAAGCATGACAACTATTGCATTTTCGTGGTTGTTGACAAATTCTCTAACATGGCCATCATGGCGGCCTACAAGAAGAGTATCAAAACAGAGGCCACTGCTAAGCTCTTTTTTGAGCAAGTGTGGGTACAATTTTGGATCCCACAGTCCATTGTCTTACATCAGGTCAATAGATTCCTAGGTGCATTTTGGTCAAGTCTCTAGTCGATGCTGGATACAAAATTTACTAAGTCCACAGCTTTCCATCCCCAAATTGATGGCCGAACAGAGGTTGTCAATAGGATGATCATACAAATTCTACACATGTACAACTCGAAGCATCCACGCACATGGGATGAAATCCTCCCCTATATCCAACGCAGCTACAATAGTGCTCTCAACAGCTCAACAAGCCATAGCCCCTTTCAAGTAGGGTTGGTATTTCAACCATTATGCCCCATTGATGTGGTCATACCATTTGCAGCTCCTTGTAAATTCGACTCATGTCCAATCCGAAGCAAGCAGGACTAACAACTTTGTTGAGTGAATTCAATACATTCGTTAGCAAGTCCATGATATATTGGACAAAGCCAATGCTAAGTACAAGTAGCGCCATGATTAGCATCGGGTGTTGCACAAGTTCCTGGTGGGTGACAAAGTTTGGCTACATTTGTAGAAGGAGCGCCTCGCTCGACCCCACCGCAAGCTTCACCCACTCTGATATGGGCCATACACCATAACCAAGGCTATAGGGGACAATTCCTTCGAGCTTAGCATTCCATCGTTCCTTTGGTCTACACCTAGTGTTCAATGTAGACTGCTTTTGGCCATACTTTCCACCATTGTTGAAGACATCTGACGTTGCAGAACAACTCACACCAACAGAGCTAGACCCAGACTCCATGGAACAGGCCACCACTGATCGGATCATGGACACATAGATCAAGAACACTTGCCATCAGAATATCCCACTATATCGGGTTATCAAAACTGGCCAACTTCTTCACCAAGAAAAGTGGCTCACCAGGGACCAAGTTCAACAGAAGTTTCCCCATCTCATGGAGGCACTCAACACAATGGGGACCATTGCTACCTAAGAGGGGAGGAATGATTCAAGTGGATATTGGTGGCCACCTGTCTATTCCACTTATACCCCAAACATTGTCTCGTTTAGTTTTTTGATTTCCTTAATTATAGCACAATTTACTATTTTTGGCATTTTTTCGGGCCCTGAACTTCTGGAGTCATTTTGAGGCACTAATCGACGTTTTTAGGGAAAACGAAGAGACAAGAAAGGTCCCAAACCAGCATGCCTATTTGTTTTCAGCCTTCTCTTCAAAATTTTGAAACGAGGTATTATGATAGCCAAATGGAGATCGTATGCCAAAGATAAGACCCCGAGAATTTGATGTACTAATTTACCCAAACGGGGCCCACAATTTTGGCGCTTCATCTCCTAGGGTTAGGTTTTTGGATGTTTAGGGTTTTCCATTATTTCTCAATAATAAATAGGTCTTTGGTCCTCATTGTAAAAGAATTCATAGGCATGTAGCTGCCACATCTCTTCTCTTAGATAAGCTACCATCGCCCGAGCTATCTTATTTCCATTATGTTTGTAAGAATAGTGAAGTATTTTTCTATTAATGAAATGAAGTGTTTTTCTGTTGAATCTCTGTATTTATGATTATATCTATAAGTTGTTGCATTCTTGTTTAAGTTCTGATCATCATCTCTCATTGTTTGGGCCAGAAACTTAGGCCTATAAGGCCTCCTACTCAAGTGAAGAGGAGGCTCTCTAAAGAGAAGGAGCAAAGAGTCAAATACTCAAGGAAACCTCTCACGCGCATGAGAAACTATGGTTACAATACTGTCACATGAAGTCTGCAACATCACATCAAGAAGGATCTCAGTTGGTCAAGAGAAGGAAGGTATCCTCATTAGTGAAGGACCTCACTAAGTATCAGATATAAGTATCTCTTCTAGATCTCACATAACAAGGTCTATCACTAGTTGTTAGAAGAAGAAGGAGGACAAAGTGTCGGGGAATGAAACATCGGAAGTAGGAGGACAAAGTGTCAGGGAATGAAGTGTGAGAAGGAGGAGGACGAAGTGTCAGGAAACAAAATGTCGGAAGAAGGAAGGAATTGACTTGTGCTTGGAGGATATTCTTGTCAAGGGTCTAAGGGTTGGCATTGATCAATAGAAGTTTCACTATGATAAATTTACGAAAGGGTTTTCGTCTCTAAGAGAGAGAGGTTTTTACTTGGCAGAGAGGCAACATCTTGTGTTCTTTTTTTTTATATTTTGGTAGCAGTTTGATGAAGTAAACACACATACACTAATAAGAAAAGAAGAAGATTAAGCTAAAAAGATAAATAGTAAAAGTGCTTCACAAGTTTCTATCAATTTTAGAAGAATCCTACTATATCCAATTGCGCTAGATTCTTTAGCATATTGGAGGAGCATGAGATAGAATGAGTATTTTGTAAGCGCTATTGGAGCAAGCCATATTGAATGTTTTCGTGACTTAGAGCCAATTATGGAATTTTGGTGTCACTGCGTGGCATGTAGAGGGTCAAACAAGGCCTGGAGGCGTTGTTGTGGATTCAAGCAAATTGTTGTGTTTGTTGGCATTGTTGTGGAGTTAAGAGGTGTTGTGCGAGTGTAGAGCTTAGAAAGTTGTGCAAGCATTGAAACGTGCACGAGTCTGGCATAAGAACTATGAAATTTGGGTACATGCTAGACTTGAGTTTGTCACTGAGAAAAACCATCGTTGTATCCACTAATGTGTATTTGGCTTTGAGTGGGGCAATCCTTTATTGATCATTGTGTGAAGAGAGCCCGCGCTACAAGAAAGTATTAAGTCGTGACTTGTGTTGAGCATTAAGCGTGCAAACCTATTTTTGGGTTTGCGTTGAGGTTGTTGAAATATTTTTTGGCCTATGTATTCTATTGTGACTTTGGAAGAGTCGTGGCCCACTTGTTGACGAAGTTGACCGGAGATGTGTGTGATGGTCCCTACTCACTAACCTGTGCATCGGGACAAGAGTTGAGTGCTCTTGCGAAGGACTGAAAATGCCTCTAGATCGGTTTGTGTTTGTTTTGTTGAGGTTGTAGAGAGGTGTGTTCTAATCAGCCTAAGATGGTGGCAGTTTCAATTCTACTCTGCCACTACCTGCGTGGAATAGATCTATGGGAAACGCGGATGAATTGAGTGTATGTGCGTATGTGGAACATTCTTGAGGAGCATTGAAATCCTTTGGTTGAGTTGTGGGAAATGCGCTACTAGCCCGTTTGAGCCACAAATGTGGAGGCGCAGTGGTGTTGGAACGCGAAGCTGTGGGTGCCTTCTATAGCTGACTAAGGTCTAGTTTATGGTTTATAAGAGGCGTAGTGAGCCTTGTTTTGGGTCACTTTTGACTATAGTGTCGACTAAGCTGAAGTGCGTGGATGAAGGCACCAATATGTTGAATCCCCCGTGGAGTGTAAAGGAGCAGTTACAGTGGAAGGTGTGAGGTGTTCTATGTCTACTTTATGTTGTGGTGTAAGTGGACACGTTGGAACACATCCTTTGCAGTGTTGAGATGTTGTTGTGGTGTAAGTCACCACGTTGGAACACATTCCTTACATTGTTGAGATGTTTGTTGTGGTGTAAGTGGCCACGTTGGAAAGCAACCTTGGTCAATGAGTTTAATAAGCGGGATAAATATTTTCTCGACAAATTTTGACATTGATATTTTTTATGATCTTTTTTCAAAGAGTCCATTCGGAACTATTTTTTGGGCCGGGTAATATTTTTTATCCGGGTTGTATTTTTGAGTCAGAAAAATTATTGGATAAAGAAAAAGATTTTATTGATGAACATGAATATCAAGATTTCCAGTCTATTCCACATGATGTTACAATCACTGAGAGAAGAACTTGCTTATCTCAGAACCTAATTGTTAGAAATTTGATTGGATCTGATTCTAAGATGGCTGTGACAGTGGAGGATACGACCATGCATGTTGTGTAGAGAAAGCTCATGTTCGAAGATGAGTGCCTTTTTTTGGATGAAGAGGATCATGTCATTGTGTATAACTCATAATAAAAATGTCACGTGATGGAGAAAATAGAGTCAAAGAATATATTGCATAGAGATTTCAGTGTTTCTATTCAATACAAAATATGAATTTCTTCTTCAGCAATGTTCTACAACGAAGGTGACATTCCCTTTGGTATGGACAAATAACTGCTATAACCATCCTTTCCACAGGGAGTCTGAGCTCATTTAGGAGAACAATTTAGGGGTCAAAAATGCAGCCCAAAGGAAGTTGTATGATGAACTAGGGATTGCTACAGAAGATGTTCCAATCAGTCAGTTTGTGCCACTTAGTTGTATACTTTACAAAGCTCGTTATGATGGAAAGTGAGGAGAGCATGAATTGGATTAACTTCTTTTCGTTGTTTGGGATGTTTCCTTGCATCCCAATCTAGAGGAGGTTGTTGATGTTAAGTATGTAAGCAAAGAGAAGTTAAAGGAGCTCATAAGGAAAGAAAGAAAGGTGAAGATGAAAATACACCAACAAATGAACAAGCACGAACTCTTTATTAAGAAGGAAAAAATGAAAGCTCTATTATCAATCTATTTATGTGCTATTGTAAGCCTAGGTAGGACTAAGACCAGCAGGAAAGTTAAAGTTAAAGTATAGGACGTGATTAAGGGGAGGTGTTAGAATATTAATCATGATGATGTTGATCATTGTTCCCTAGTGGGCAGGTAGATGATAATCGACGAGAGTTGGTAAGATATAAATTTCATTAGGTGGAGACCACTAGTGATTTTCCAACTCATGCATGCATAAAAAATGGTGTTTGGTAATGAAATAAATAAGCTCATGTGACTTGTCTTCATATTTATGATATAATCATGCTTTGAGAGCATTAGTTGTACATGTAATTATTAATAAGGTCAAACTCATGTAACCCGTCATGCTTCGAGAGCATCAATATAGGTTATTTTATAGGAGGTGAAGTTGTAGAATTGTTTATTGAAAACAATTTGTACCCAAAATGATATCCTAGATAACTGATGAATATTGTGGAGGGATGTGGATTCAAAAAATGTTGGTAGTTCCATAGCATGGCTCAATATTCATATTGTCCTTCGAGAGGTCAAGAAGCGTCAATTTTGCAAATTACATCAACGATTATCAGAAGCGGTTATGTCTTGATGGATCAAATGAGAAACTCTAAAGTTTGGGGAGGAAAAGAGTGAAAACCATGTCATTTTAGAGTGGATGTAAATGCTAATGAAGCACAATGAGACAAAGATCATTCTTGTCGTCATCATATATGTTTTCAATATTTGTTACATGTAATCATTAAGGAAGGGTATTAGAAGCAATACTTCCATGTGTGTCATGTGGTTTACATGTTGTTATTGACAGTTTCAAATCGTTATTTTAGAAGTTGTTGTTTCCTATGTGTATGAGTTGTAATTGTGTCATGTCCCAGTCATAGATCCACCTTCTTTAGATCTTATCATCTAAAAGTTGGTGATCTATAGCTATATGTAATTTATTCTATGCTTAATAGTAATACAATGTGTGATTTGTGTTGTGTAGCTCACTATTAAATTTCCATCACCAATTTTCATTTTTTCTAAAAATTAAATTACTATATTTTCAAAATTTTCAAATACTATATAAAATCATTAAAAGCTCATTTATTTACAATTAATTATTATATCTTAAAATTTTTCAATACTATATTAAATCTTAAAAATTAAATTTTTATAAAAATTTGCTTAACATTTTTTAGTTGCATATTTAAAGATGAGTAAAATTAAAAAGTTTTTAAACTTCAAAATAAATTTCTATCTTTAAAATTAGATATACAATACAATGATGTTTTAAAATTTTTTTTTTTTTTTTTTTTTTTAATAAATTAAGCTTATTTTTTGGAAACTAAACTATATGCATTCTGTTTTTGAAACCTCTAACATTTCAAGTAGATCTCTATAATAAAAAGCATTTAAAATTATAGCTTAAATTGCTTTCATTTTAAACGGATATTTTATTCATCTATCGAAAACGAGTGAAACTGAAGTTTAATTGTTTTTAAAATGAGTGAGATGTCTATTCTAAAGATTAGATGTTGCAAAAACCTTATACACAATATAATTTTCAAACTATGAAAAATTGGATGCAAAAATATCAATAATACTTAATGTAAATATTATTTTTAACATGAGGAAATTTTATAAAATTTTCCAATTAAATAAAAGATGTTTTTATTTTTATTTTTATATAGATAAATAAATAAATTTTATCTCCCATAAAAATTAAATGATAGGTAAATGTTATAAGTATTAATTTATAACAACATCAAAATTTTATTTATCATAAATTTTAAATTAATTAAATGGTATGTTCACTATTTGTATTCTCAAGTAAAATTAGCTACAACCATTTTTTAGAAGTTATATATATATATATTATATATATATAATTATATAATAATTAAATATATAATTTATATATTTAATAAAAATAATTAAATACTTATTTTAAAAATAAATTTGGCCTTCATTTGTATTATATTATTAAGAATATTATTAATATATCTATAGATATTTTTTAATAAATAATATTTAAAACAAATTTCAATTTTTTTATTGTATATATTTATTAAAAGTTATAGTATATTTTATAGATGTTCAATATTACTTTTTGAATAATTAAATTAAAATTCTAAAACTCTATTTTAAATAAACATCTATTAACATAATAAAAAATCTAATATACTCCTGTGTAAATAAAAACTATTTAAATATATTAAAATATATATAAATATATATATTTGAAAAAAATAAATTTACTATTTACTAACGTTCTTTCCATTTAAATATTTTTAAATGACAGCTCAAACATTGGACAACACCAATGAGCCAATTAAGGATGGGTTTCTGCAAATAGCAGGTCCTTTCCACTATGGTGCAGGTCAGGTGAATCCGAATAAGGCTGGAGATCCTGGCCTAGTCTATGATCTCTTACCGAGAGACTACAACAAATTTTTTTGCAGCTTGAATTATAATTCAACCATGCTCAAGGCCATGACAGGAAGGGCATTCACTTGTCCAGCACGACGCTCTAAGATATATAACCTCAATTATCCTTCCATCGCAGTCTCGGCACTGAAAGGGTCAGCAACTGTGAGAAGAACTGTAACGAATGTAGCAGAGGGACCAGTGACTTATAAAGCAATAGTGCGGTCTCCTGTTGGAGTTTCAGTGCTAGTTAAGCCTGCAGAGCTTCACTTTTCTACCAGCGGGGAAAAGAAAACATTTAATGTGTTGCTGAAAGGCGTGAAGAGTTCTAGGGGTCACTACGTATTTGGATCCCTTACATGGAAGAATGCCAAATATTCGGTTGCAAGTCCCATTGTAGTCAACGTAACCAGTGTGAATTAAGATAGTGAATATATCACTGGCCAGCATTGATGGAAAATTGTGAGCGAAATTTGTAAAAGGGTCATTGAATTTTCTTTTGTAAAATCGGCAGGCCCTGCAATCTAATAAATTTCAAGCTAATAAAATTTCTAAGTATAATTTATATTTAATTAAATTGGTTTTTTAAAGTATATGGCTTTTAATTTAATTAAATTGGTTTTTTTAACTTGTCAACTTTCAAAAATTGGCACTAAAAATAATATGCAATTTGCTACAAACTTTTTTGGATTCAAATTTATTTTTATTTGAAATTTATTAAATTATTTTTTCAATTGCCATTTTTTAATTACTTTGCATGGAATAAAACTTAAAAGTGGAGAAATTCATATATGGAAAAATAGAATCATATTTATTAGTCCGGCTTACACTAGGGACTATAGTTTGCTTAAGCTAAGGACTATAGCTTTGGCTCAGTGGTAAAAGTCTCTTGACTTTACATGTGTGTAAAGATTTTATAGTTTTAGTGAAAGTTTTGGTAAAATGTTAATTATTTCTATTTTCTAGTAAATAGATATATTTTTTTATTTTTTATTAATTAAGTATTGACATAATTTATTTAGTGGAGAGCCATTTAATTCATTTGTAGACATTAAAAAACATAATTGATTGTTGTAGAGGGAATTCTTTTAGTGGAGAGTCATTTAATTTTAAAATAAGAAAACATGAATTATGTGATTGTTTGTTGTAGAACGTGATTGATTGTTGTCGAGGCAATTCCTCTAGTGGAGAGTCATTTAATTTTAAAATAAGAAAACATGAATTATGTGATTATTTGTTGTAGAGGCTTTGGCACTCGCTATCATGAGTGTCATAATTGATTGGCAGTGGACATTGCAGAGTGTGCTAATGGTTTGACCATGATCTACAATGAATATTTCACAGCACAGATGAATGATTATAGGGGTACCACATCCCTTAAGTAAGTCAGAAGCTTCTACAGTTCTGGTTCCTCCTTCACAATGGTTCACTAAAATTTTCAAGTTGAATTTAGCTTGATTTTGAGCATGCTAGTGTGAGACTTTGTCCTTCATGGTCATTCAATCAAGGTTATAATGAGAATGCTATAATGCTTCTAGCTTTTAGGTCTTGTGTCCTATTGCAAATTCTTTTGATTAATAATATTTGTATAAAGCTAAATATCTTTTTTATTTACTTATAAAAAACAATAATATTACTCAGACTCTAATTCCCATCCTAAATTTCAAAGTAATAAAGCCTCATGCCATATTTGCGAGTCTTAATTCCATATTTATCCACATTTAGATATTTCCCATCCTAAATTTCAAAGTAATAAAACCTCATGCCATATTTGTGAGTCTTAATTCCATATTTATCTGCATTTAGAAATTGGAAGAGCACCGATGGAACACATATTACACAATTACTTTTCTATTACACCACAAATCACACTTTTACATCACCTGTATATGGTGCTTATGAGATCCAACCCTTTCCAAACCAAGAAATTGCTTCTTGAGAAAATATCTCAACAAAAATCAACAACCAACAAACTAATCTTACCTATATATGTTGTAAGCATTATTCCAAGTCCCCCCTTTAATGCTTACATTATATCATTACGAAAATTACTACAAGAATCATAAATTACATATAGTCACATATGTCTCACTGGTCTTCATGAGCACTCACATTCACTTTGGAATCTCTCAAACATTGTTCTTTCTTCAGCACCACATCCTCGAGATGTCACTTGATCTCCATTTAAAATGCAACCGCCTCTAACCATCATCGATGAACTTTGCAAGATCATCAATATTGACATCTGGACTCGTCAGGGCCTCCGCGATAAGAGTTGTCAAGTAATGAACCATCCTATGGACCAATCACCATTTTTTGTATATTTCACTTTTGGCTATATGTTAGTTGCTAGGAAGATTTTCTAGATACATAATATTGTTCAAAGATCTATGACAATACTATTATTTGGGTTTTCTTGTTTATGTCGAGAGTTTGAATGGCCCAAGCAATGCACTGTAAAGCTAAACTCTGGTATTGCGATATAAGTAGAGAAGAAGATATATTACTGAAGCAGAAAAAGACATTATCCATTCTAAACAAAATCTCAATGATGATACCAATGTCTATAATGGGGAATCAAGTTGTTCTATTCATGAAGGGACCCATAGTATATAAGTAGGTGTATCGTAACATTTCCATGCTCGATTACACATAGACCTGACATGCAATGGACTCCACAATATGAAATGCATCCTCGTCCTCTAGTGTGTTGCTAAGGATCATGCCATCACTATCAACCAAGATGCACACCATAGGATCCATGTGCTTCCTTGTTAGAAACTTGCAGGCTCTACACGATGTTTCTTAGTCATTCATTGTGCAGGATTTGAACTGTTGACCATCAATATTTGGGGAAGAGCCTAAGTATTTCTTCCTGACTCTTGGATATTTTGTGTCAGGTTAAGGCTGCAGAGTGGAAATCCTGAAAGAGAAAGGGTATTGTGTTGATGAAATGACCAGGTAAAAGGTGAGAATAATGGAGGGGAAAAAATTTAGAAGCGCGGGAAAGCAAGCAGGAAGGATCATAAGCATGTGGGGATTTTTGAAGGATCCTCTATATTAAAGAAAAATATCGGAGGCTAGATCAGATATGGCCTAGGGTTTGAGTCGCGGGGGAGCTTGGAAATCCTGGTCAGTGGCTTGATGTTCCCTATGTAGCATACACCCTCCAACGAAGACGATGATCTCCACATGCTAAAAATACAAATGTGACAATCCTCCTAAGTCCAATCTATGTTTGAAATCCCATTTACTCATCAACTAAGGCTCCCATTCTAATTTTAAAAAAAACTGAACTGTCTTGGATGACATTCCTCCGCACTACACCTGCATCCATATTAGTAGCAAAAGCCTCACACAGTCACATGGGAAATAAAAATTCACACAAACACTCCATCTTTGTTGGAAAGGCAGAGAGGAGAAACATAAAAATTAGCGCACACAAACCATAAGAGTTGTTCTTCTTCTCTATTAATCGCATAAAAACTTGATTCGACTTGATTACAATGAACCCGGTGAGGGGTATTTAAACCTTTTTCAACTAGTGAATCACCTAAAATAACTTGACATGCACACACTTACTAAATTCAACCTTTCCAAATATAGAGTGAACCGAAACCGTTAATATTGGACTCGACTTAACTCATTCTGACTCAACTCAACTCGGACTCTAAATCTGGATTGCACTCCATGTAGGACTAATTATTATTTCCAACACCCCCACTTAATTATGATCGTATGACTCAACATAACTCAAACATGACTTAACTTGACTTCAACATGACTTAATTATGCCTGCAAGCCTTACAATAGAAATTGACTCAATTATCACTCAAACAAGTCTGTTGGTCTGTGTCTCAGCTAGGCTTACAATGGCTCAAAACTTTGACAATTTTGTATCTTACATTTTCTATGCTTACAGATTCTATATCCTCAAAACCGCTTCATTCTTAGTTGCACTTTCTTGTTGTAGGGTCCATATTTCTTTACTTCTTGTTGCTGTATTTTTTCTTTGATTTTTCTTGAATTTCCACTGAAACATAATATATTCCTGTCTTCTACACCTTCCTCTTCAAATATTCGTTTAGCCATAGACTGTTGCCACAACATTACATCTTTAGTATGTCTTCTTCCCTCTACTACTTGTCCTTCATATTCTTGTCTTTCTTTCTGCCATATTTCTTGATAGTAGAATCTTATCTCTTCTTGAATCCATTATTGAAAAAATTGATTTTAATTCATTCATACTTGTTTTTAGAAACCTCCATATCATTTTCTTCACTTTCATCATCAGGTATTGCTGCTTTCTTCCTATAATCTACAAACTCAAGATCATTATTCACCATTTCATTCAATTCTTTTATTCTAGTTGTTGCTTTAAGACTCACATTAATTTGTTCAATTGGTTTATGAATCCATTCTTCAATGAGCTCCAAATCTGCATCAAACTTATTAACAACCTTGTTTTCAACTTTGGCTCCCATGTTATTTTGAACACCTGCATATTAAAAAACAATGTTA
This sequence comes from Pinus taeda, assembly GCA_000404065.3. Taxonomy (NCBI): domain Eukaryota; kingdom Viridiplantae; phylum Streptophyta; class Pinopsida; order Pinales; family Pinaceae; genus Pinus; species Pinus taeda. The sequence goes on from APFE030275146.1 coordinate 131,748, forward strand.
AAAATATCTTTATTATGTTCTTCAGTAAGATATTCCTTTTGTGCCTCTTCCTTCTCTGCCTTCTTTTCCACCGCATGAAGACTATCTTCCACTATTATGCGGTTAGTGGATATTCTACTAAAAAACTCTTCGATCACTTTATCATCTTCTTGGTCATCAACTACTCCTAGATCACACATTGCTTCATGAGCAGTTCCACCCTTTGCTTCATAGCTTGCTTCTACAATGGCAACTTCATCCTTCAATTCTTCATCAAAATTGGCGCTTATCATTTTGCCACAATCATCTTTGTTTTAGAAAAGAAACCATACATAACATCAACATAATGTTCATCCATCCTATGGTGGGTTACCTGAGCATGCATGTACTCATAGGCAGACTCAGATTTATCAAATCAATGAGTTGTCACTAGATGCATCAATTTACATCTCACTTTGCAGTCATCATCCACATGTGTTTTGTCATAGTGGGATTTACCATCATTTGCGCCATCCATGCTACAGTGGATTCCTTGAACAATTATATGCTTTTGCTTTGTTTCACACAAAAAGGCTTCAACTTCTCTCTCTGCAATCTTTGCTGCATCTTTTTCATACATATGTCTGCCTGCATAATGGGTTTCAATTTTATAGTCTTCACGACAATCATCCACTTTTGAGTGGGATTCTCCAAGCTCTGTTGTCTTCTCAGAGTCTTTTTCATCTACTCTAAGATCTAGAACTGACTTCTTTGCTTGTCACAGAACCTACTACTCCATGTCACTCCCCCTTGCACCAAATTCTTCTTCCAAGATCTTCCATGTTTCCTTGGAAGTTGTATTTTTTGCTACCTTGCACATAACCACTTCATCCATTGCTTGTTAAATGAAACTCAAAGCGAAGGCATTAGTAAACATAGTAGGTGGTAGCAGATTCACGCTACACCAATCAACCTCTATTTCTTTTTTTTCTTCTACTAGACTTCTTAGTTCATCGGTTGTAGCCCGAACCTCTCTAAACACGACAACAATTTCCGCCTTTTATTTTTGATTCCTTTTTTTAATCTTCTTCAGTCGCGCTTTGTGACCCATGATTACTCTCTTTCCTATCTTTTATAGTTTTTTTCCTAATCGCATGAAATTGTCTTCTATATCGCCCTCGGAAAAAAATATGATTTTCAATATACATCCAGTAAAACATAATCTGCACCCAAAAAACTATCATATTTGATAAAACACCAAATAATTTTGCAAACAAATAAACTTTTACAAATTCCAAAAATCACTCTCCATAGAAATTCCCAAAACCACAAAAAGTTTCTTGACTTAAATACAACTCTAGTTATCTTCATTTTATTTTTTTTAAACTTGAAAAAAATAATCTTCAAACACCCTCCTTATAATATTTAGTGATTTTTTTAATTCAATGATAAAAAGATCTTTTAATAAAAAATATGTCGCGTATTAATAAAGCACTCCACACAAAAACCGTGACATTAAAATCTCAATTCATAAATACCTGGTTGACCTTTCAACCTTGGATGAAAAACACCTTACGAATATTTTTAAACGCATTGATTAAACCCTTTGGAATGAATTCAAACCATTTAACCTTTAAACCTGCCTCCCTTTCTCCGGCTACGGCAGTTTAAAAATCTTTTCAAACCTCTACGCTGGCTCCCAGTCACGCTTTCTCAGTAGTAGCGGTACCAAGCTGATGTGGCTCTGTTCGTGCCGTTAACGGCCCTTGATCACGTGCCTTTCTCCTCTGTTCGATGACAAAATTTAATTAACTAATTGAACGACGACTGCCAAAACACTTCCGTGATTATGATATTAATTTGTTCAAAAGGAAGAGATGAGAAACATAAAAATTAACACATACAAATTATAGGTGTGGTTGTTTTTCTTTAGGGATGACATACAAATTTGATTCGAATTTATTACAATAAACACGGTGAGGGGTATTTAATTGTTTTCCGACTCTCGATTACTTTAAAGAACTTGACATGCACATTTACAAAATTTAACCTTTCCTAATATAAAGTGAACTCAAACTGCTAATAATGAACTTGACTTAACTTACTCTGCTCAAATCAAGTCAAGTCAGAGTCTAAATTTGCACTGCACTCCATGCAGGAGTAAGCTATTTCCAACAAACTTAGGGAGATGCAAAACTAGGTAAATCCAAAACTAAACACTTTCACACACTTTTGTATTTATCCACAAAAAAACAAAATCCCAGATGTCTTCCATTTTTTGGGCTTCCATTAAGGAAGTCAAGTTTGTACAAGCTTTGACACCAATTTAGAAATTGGAAGAGCGTTGATGGAACACATATTACACGCAATTATTTTTCTATTACACTACAAATCACACTATTACATCACTTATATATGATGCTTATGAGATCTAACAATTTCCAAACCAAAAAACTGTTTGTTCAGAAAATATCTTAATAAAATTCAACAACTAACAAACTAATCTTATTTATACACTATTATAAGCAAGGTTCACATCACTCACTAAACACATAAAAACAATATATACAGTAATTAAACACATAAAAACAATATATACCCGAATTTAAGAACCAAATACAAATGATTTATGTTGTTTGAAAATAAAAGCCCTTCCATAATTTGAAATCAGTAAGCACAGATGATAATGGCATTTAGTGTGATGGTCAAAAGCAATATTTATTTCTTATGAGCAAGCGTTGTCAACGTACACTTGCGTTGAAGGAAATTAACTAAAACTAATATGGTATGAAATGCCGGGATATCAAAATTCAATATGGTTTCTCCCCTATATAATTCTTCTCAAGTGGTTCGTAGTTACATATAACAAAAGTCTAGCCATTATCACATTGAGATTGAGCGTAACCGAACCTCTTGGAATCTCTCCTCATGACCTGAGTATAGTGCCCCCATATATTAGCTTTAGCGCAACTATTAGAAATCTATGTTGTGCTTTTCAACCCAAAAAATTCACATGCATTATAGGTTAATCTTTTGGCTTTCAATATCAAAATGTTTGTAGGATAAAGTATTAATTATATCCCTTCTAGGTTAGCAATTTGATATAAAAAAACAATCACACACGTTATAAATTAGTTTTTTTGGGTCACGGTATAAAATTTAAACTAAGATTTTATGATATAATGTAGAACACATGAGATTGGAAACCAAATCAAAGGTATATTAATCAATCTCAAAGAATTATGTACATGTTGTAAATATAAATACATATAGGAAACATTTGAATTAGTTCCCAGGAGTTCTTGGACTCCAATAACTACCCAAACTTACCCAAAGTTAATCTCGATGATTAGCTATGTAACAGTCTCCCCTTAATCCGAAGGGATATACCAAAGTCTAAGAACAAGAGCTCAAAATGAAAAATTGAATTTTAACCAAGAGTTGAATGTATCTAAAGAAATGGTTTTTAAGGATAATCACAAACCAAGATGGGAGAACTCAAAGTTTCAACCAACACCAACTCTAGAACCTTCATAGCGGTTCTCAGAACAACCAAAAAAATGGTTTTAATGTGAACACAAACTCTAGAACTATCACAACAGTTCCCCGATCAATTTAAACATGGAATTGCTCAATCAACTCAGTCAACTCAACTCTGACTCGAGCTCGCTTGACATCTCAAACTCGAACCTGTAACATACCATCAATAATTCCGCCCTTGTTGGATATAGGGTGAGAAGTACTCTCATCACTACAAGGTTGATCATCACTCTGGAACCTATTCTTCGATATGACCTGTAAATCTTCTTGGTTGTTTTCGTTCAATACCAATAAGTGATCCATCCGAAATTTATCTTCTCTCTTGCAGTTGTCTTATCTTTGGAACATCTATTTGTATGATGTTTTCACTTTCCACAATGCTCGTACGGGTGAAGATCAAAACATTGATATTTCACATGTCCAACTTTGTTACATTGTTGACATCTATTAACTTGTTCTAGAGCAACACCATCCAGAAATCCAACGCTTCAGAATTGTATCGGTTAGCAAAATCTGGTATGTGAAAAGATACATCCAGAATATCCTCTTTGTAACCCAAACCAGTCTTGTGTTCATTGCCTCTAATCTCTTCCCATGGCCTTATGAAAGTTTTGGGAATATGAGGCTTTCCATAAGAACTTCCGGTTGCATTTCCTTTAGAAACCACTGCATTACTTTGATTATTTTCTAATTGATGATTGGGTTCACAAAAACTATTATTCCGAACAAGAACAGGTTCAAAATTCTTCTTTTGCAATTCTTCTCGCTGAAACTGAGATTCTAGCTCCAAAACTTCATTTTGCTTTTCGCATTTTGCAAACAGGAGCGGATTTGAGAAAGTGTGTCCTTGTTGACTTGGACACTGTTATGAACTGTGGATGACATTAAACTGTGTAATAATTGCAACAAATCATCGACTTTGGCCATTTTCTCCAACAATCAAATTTCAAAAAAAAGTGTCAGCTACCACCGAAAATGCACCTAATATAAACAAATTTATGATGAATTAACCGAGTGTCAGGTTCAACCGAAAATGCACTCGTTTACAAAGAAGATTCAAGAATAAAAAGACTATATAGCTGCAACTACACAATTAGGAACTTTTATCTTTGCTCCGTACAATGAATCAATGAAAACTCAAGTTTGTTGTGAGTTACATCCAATATGCATGAGTTGCAAATTTATTAAATAGTTACATGCTCAGGGTCGCCAATCAATGGAAATCGAAATCATGTTCACAACCTCCAAAATGCCAAAATCATGTTCACAACCTCTAGAAATATCTCCTAAAATTAGCTTTAAAAAAAATATCTTTCAAAGTTGTCTCTATAAAAATTTGAACTTGAGACCTTCAATAGACCAAATAAATATATAAATTTCACCAACCACAATGTCATTTTCACTTCTTGATTTTATATCCATAAACTCTACCACCAAAAATATCTCCCAAAATTAACTTTAAAAAAAATATCTTTCAAAATTGTCTCTATAAGGATTTGAACTTGCGACCTTCAATAGACCAAATGACTATATAATCTTCACTAACCACAATGCCATTTTCCGCTCTTAATTCTATATCCATAAACTTTGTTATTTAAACTTTAACAAAAACAAAATCAAAACTTGATGTCATTCCCAAGCTCTTTTTCTCCATTTTCCACCAATCAAAGTTACTCAATTTAATGAAAATAAGAGAAGGAAGGAGAAAACCTTACCACTTCTTTTATCTTGACTCCTTTTACGTAAATTTTGTTGGTTGACTTTAATCTTTTTAATAGTGAATTTTACTCTTGGATATTTTTTATTCCTTCCTCAATTTAAAGAAAACTTTCTCTAAAAAATTAGCATTGAGATTATAATTTATTATTTAAATAATTTTCAAATTTCACCACAATTTAATTTGAATGCCATTTCTTCCATGCTTACCAACTTCTTATACGTTATATGTCTCTCTGTTGCTAGCTTCGCATAGTCAGTGACTCACTGGTCTGGGAGTTTGAGATTTTGTTGTAAAATTCTCATAGTCCCCTTCACACTCGGCTGCAATCTACGTCCACCCAATATATAAACTACAAAATCTCTTTAGAAAATTGACCACTCTTCAATTAAAAATTTAATTCAAACCACAAAAAATATATATCTTTGGTTTTAAGTATCCGTAAAAAATCCTTCAGTAAAAACTTTGTATCCTTCAAAAATCTTTCAGCAAAAACTCTTGTTTGCAGTAAATGTAAATATTATCCTTGAAAACTTTACTTACTGTGATTAAAATATTGCTTACTGTTGTAAATGCAAATACTATCCTTCAGCCATTTTAGCGTGATTAAACAATATTATCCTTGAAAACTTTACTTAATGTCATTAAACTCTTGTTTATTGTAGTAAATTCAAATACTATCCTTCAAAAATTTCACTGTGAATGCAAATATTATATTTCATAAATTATTTCGCTATAAGTAAACTCCCGTTTGACGCAGTAAACACAAATAAAGCCTCCCAAAATTAAAATATCAAGTGGCCCTTGGGTGCATAGAACTTATACTTTTAGCAAAGAATCCAAAAATTATTCGTATTCGACTCAGTATTGGAAATTTTTATTGAGAACAACAAGCACTAAAAACTCCAACATGTATTCTAACTTCCAAGGATATGTTAAAAAAATAAATTATGCCACTGAGTTTCTCCAATCGTCTTCCATTATGATTGAAAGATATAAAACTTACAGAGTCAATAGTTTGGGTGTTCCACTGGGCTAACCTTATGTTGCATTCAACTATCCTCACAACCTTCATGCTCCACGTCTCCTTTATGCCATAGACTTCAAATACATGGAGTTTAGAAACAAATCAACTAGAGCTTTGATAACATTCAAATTAATCTCTGAAGTCTCAGATTCATTCTATTTGATAGAGAAAATTAACCATTTTCTTATTCAACAGAGCAACTCACCCGCTCTAACACCAGTGTAGAACATATGAGACTGGAAACCAAATCAAATGTATATTAATCAATCTCAAAGCATTATGTACATGTTGTACATATGAATACATATAGGAAACAATTGAATTGGTTCCCAGGAGTTCTTAGAATCCAATAACTACCCAAACTGACCCAAGGTTAATCTCGAGGATTAGCTATCTAACATATAAAACATCTTATATTCCAATGAAAGGCTATCCCAAAGTCAAAAGGAGCCCCAAGCATATTGAACATGCTACCCTAAGTTTAGGAGATTTCAAGATTGTCAAGTATACTCTAAAAGGTGTAAGTATGGTGCCTTGTTGTTTCTGTTCCCTACACTTTATTTGTCTTTAATGATATGGAGTCTTGTAAATTGAAAATATAGGTAATATTTGAAAATTGTGGACTGTTGAAGAATGGAACATGGTAAAGGATGTTATGCTGGAAATAGCTTCAGCTAGGATCCTACGGTATTTGGAACACGAATATGGTTTGTACAAGCATATGCTTTTTCTTTTGAAGGGAAGCAGGGTTTCTAGAAAACATAGTGCATATTTGGTATTAAAATTTTATGGGATAGAATAATGGTTACAATTAGAAAATATCAATTGCCCTCCTTATAGCCCTGCTTATGCCGATTGTTGATTCCCCAAATATTTAGGAATCGGATGGACATGGGCGCAATCAAATAATTGACCGCGCCCATGTCTGTCGTCCGATTCCCAAATATTCGGGGAATCAGAAATCAACATAAATATGCCCTTCTAATAGTCTTATAAATAAAATCATAAAAGTGTGCAGAAAAAGTGTGTGGAGTAGTGAAGAAGTGTTAAATTGGGAATAAAAACTCTCCTACACATACCCCTTTTCTCAACATTTTTTATGCAACACACTAAAACTTTAAAAATTTTGTACCCTATGGAGTCAAGTTACTAAAGTGTCAAAAAGATCATGCAGTCTAGTGAAGAGAATGCTAGAAAGAATGAGTGAAGGTCAGGAAAACACTCTTCATAGACAATGCTTACTTACCTTACTACTAGAGCTAGCTTGAACTTACTACTTACAGAAGGGTACCCCTTTCACACTAAATGAGAACCATATGTATAGTTGAGAGGGAGAGTGATTGGAAGTTTTTGTCTTCACTCTCCTCCCGTTACGACTTGAACATGGGACGCAAGACTTGAGAAAAAGGAATAACTAGCCCTACCAATCTCAGTTACAAACCACTGATCAGAGACTAGTAAGAAAATCACAACCCAACCCTATCTTCTAGTTATTTCACAATCTTATTCATAAGTTAATCGTTATTTCATTCTCTATCACTTCCAAGCCAACTATCAAGGAGATGAGTGGCACTTTTATAAGTTCAACAAAGCAAGTTTTCTTCTATAGTCTTAGGGATACATAACTTTTGAAGTAGTTATCTTAAGAATTGCATGGATAATGGCTTTGGTAGTTTCATACATTATAGATTACATCGTCGAGTAAGCCTCAAGTTCTCTATGCATGGAAGGGGAATTGAAAAACGACTTAGACTAACGAGCATTTAACTAATGACAAGTTTAACGAGCATATAAATGAGGTTTCCACGTCACAAAAATCTACTTAGCTATAACTTAATTTCACTTTTAAATAAATCATGATTTATTTTTTTATTAGTTGAAACCACGCTAAACATTGGCATTAGCTATAATTCAATTTCACTTTTAAGTAAATCATGATTTATTTTTCTATTAGTTGAAACCACACTAAACATTGGCATTTTCAAATAAATTTCACGTGGACGAATGGGAAATAATATTGCAATTTTGGTGATGTTGAATCCAACTATAATAATATTATATTTCGTTCTTGGTTTTCTCCAAAATCTTAGAGTCCATGGAAATTATTATTATTATTATTATCCAATTTTAGTGTCACAACTAAGCGAGACATAAAATTAGTGTATGAGACCCCCTTGTTTGTGGGACAAGGGACCCACATTTGTGCAATGATTCGACTGTTAAATCTACAAATGCATACATACTCTACTCCCCTCTGGTTTTGAACCTCTGACCTTTTAGGAGGAAACATATGCTCTTAACCATTAGGCCCACTCAAGTTGTATTAAAACATTGAAGCTATGTCTCATAATATGCTGATATCTTTTATAACTTCCTAGATTAAATGTATCACTAGTTTAATTTTTTCATATAAGTTCCAAAGATTAATTATATCACTAGTATAAAATCTTTGTTGATAATAAACTAGCACAATTATATTAATAAATGTGGTTGATATAGAATAAAATACATATATATATATAATAAATTAATAATTATTAAGTGTATCCTAAGATTTAAACCTAAACCCTAATATTAATTTAAATTTGAAGTAGTAAAAAAATAAATGTATCACTCATTTAAAATGCTTGTAAATCATGAAATATTGGTTTATTGTGGTAACAAATACCAATTTATTCCTTGAAAATCACTTGCATTTTATGATTGAATTTTTATTTACATGGCAAAGGTATATGCCTTTTGATTCATGCTTTTTGTTGCCTTTGTTAGGAGTGGGCACCAGCACTCATTATGCATTGACTATAGTCAAATGATATTATAATGGAGAGGAAAATTTAGCATGATAATGCTCTTTGGTTAAAGAAAATGACGTGAATCCTAAACCTAAAATTATTTTCTATTAACAAGTCACGTTACATTCCTGTCCATGCCATGGAAGGTGGAAATTGTTTTGCAATATCATCTAGTGATTAAAGACTTGACATCAACAAATGAATCAAAGATTTATTCAATATTTAAGTGGGAGAAATAGCAGATAGGAGACCTGCCCGCTATTCTTCCAACTAAAGCCAGATCACACAGCTATATAAGTATATAACTTCCACTAAGTTTCATATAGCCAATCGTACTAATATTTGTATCATATCTTCTCTGAATATGGGAAGTTACAACATCTCTTCGCTGCAGCAAAAATATCATCCTCTTTGTGTTTCGTATTCAAATCCCTTAGCCATATTTCAACTACGTCTGCCATCCTTGGCAACAATTACCGAGCGCTAGAGGTTCTGCCAGACTCCTCTAATCATCTAGAGTCTAGACACTTCAATGGCATTGGTGAAGAAATACATATGTTTCAAAATTTGCCAGTATTAGACAAAACCCCAGCATAAAATGATGAAGTCAATGAAGAATATGCTTCTAGTGAGGATTTCGTAATTGTTGTGATGAGACGCATATCACTGCGACGTGTTCCACTTTTTATGCTCCTATCTCGGGAGATAATGACAGAAAAAATAGAGAGCATTGAGAGCGATAATGGTTGCACACAACACAAATCAACCACCCACATTGTTTTATTATTGATCACAAATGTTACAATATATAACACTTAACATACTGATTTCGATAGCTATAGATATTGACTCCAACTCATTACATAAGAATCAACACTTTCTAGACTAACGCCTAGGGACTAGAAATGACACCTACACATGACATGAAAGCATTACTTCCAACACCCTCCTTTAATGCTTACATAGAAAACATTAAAAAAACATATTACAACAACAATATGACATCTATCATATTAGTCTTCATTAGCACTCGCACCCACTCTGGAATCTCGCAAGCATCGCTCTTTCAACACTAGATCTTCGAGTAGTCACTTAATCTCCATTTAAAACATAACCGCTTTAGACCATATTTAACATACTGTGGAGAATTGATGCTTCTCAACCTCCGAGAGTACAACGGGTCAGTGTTGATACTAAACCATCCTATAGACAAACCTCTATCTATTGAGCACATGGTCTTCTGTTGTATTCCCTAGTTATCTAGGAAGGCAATTTAAGTACTGAATGTATTCAAAAGTCAATTATACAAGATGACCTCTTAAACATATAATCAAATTAACTTATAAGTTGATGTTCTTAGCTTCATACAATGCCACCAACTTATAACAAATTATATAGTCAAATTAGTGATATGTTCTTGTATCACTGTATACGTCAGGAACGACCAATTTGAAAATATATTTATTTGTTCTATTATTGGTTCTTCATTTGATTACACTTGAACAATAACAGGTTAAAAACACACTATAATATAACAAAATTGCAACACACATCACACAATAAGACTCCATATAGATGCATAAATATTAGAAAAGTTTGAGAGGCTTAGGAGTGTATTCTTCCTTACTACGAGGTTCTATGGAATTTTCAGACATAGAATCTGATATATCTTCTGTTAGCCAAATTTGCCGACTCTTTCATTTTTCCTCTCAAAATACCTTTGGCATGGATCTTGCAATTCAGCATTGTATGTCCTTGTCTCTGGAAGTAAAACCATTCCACTGAGCTCTTATTTTTCTTCTTCCATTTTGAAAAGAGTGCAATTCCAGTTTGTAAATTGTCTTCAATATCTCCCGCTTTCATTCTCTTTCCTATTGCTAGGAGTGTTGATATCATCTCATCCAGAGATTTAAAAGATAATTTTCTGAAACTAAAAATAATACTTTCATATTTTGAAGATAAGCTATTCAACAATATAGCCCTTGCATCTTCATCATCTATTTTAGAGCTTGTTTCTTCCAACTGCATTATGAGAGATTTTAGCTCATCATTCTCTTTTCTATTACTAGGAGGGTTGCTATAATCTGATCCAGATATTTAAAATATATTTGACTTAAAGTAAAAATAATACTTTCATAATTTGAAGATAAGTTATTCATCACTATAGCTCTTGCATCTTCATCGTCTATTTTAGAGTCTGTTTCTGCCAACTGCGTTATGAGATATTTTAGCTCATTTATATGAGTAGCCAAATATGTGTCCTCATGCATTAGTTGTAATTTTAAAGTGAACTTTGCATTCACAACTTTCTCTCCAAATATTTGACTTAATTCTTCCCTTTTTTGGGGAAGACTTCTCGTAATCTATTAAGTGAAGATGAGAATCTGAAAAAAGAGACCAATAATAGGTTTTGCTTTTTCATCTCTTTTATGCCAAAGGAGTAATTGAGCCAGATCTATGGGTGCTTTTTCAGTGCCATTAACGAGCCCCATAAGTTTTTATTCATCATTTGCAACTGTATTTTAACCTTCCACGTATGGAAGTTACGCCCATTAAAATTTTCCAATGGTAAAAATTCCATCTTTCACAAGAATCTGATTTTTTTTAAATATTACCTTGGATGGGAGTTCCTTCAGTTGTTACTTTGAATTTTATTATAGACTATTTGCCCATATATTTCAAAAACTGATCTATGAGAACTTGACCGAGGTTGTTGACCCAATCACATCGTTTTCAGGTGAAATCATCGTTGTTGACGTCTCTACAGATATCGACACTTCAACGTTGCTCGGCTAGGAAGATCAACCCGGTCTCAGATCCAAATGAATGGTCTCATACTCGATTATCACACTTTGACTCCCATCCAAAAAAAAAAATCTCGCCAAATGTTCATAGACAACAGATCCTCTATCTCTACATGGACGCAACATATCCTCCGTCACTTTATATATCTAGACAGATCATAAATATTGCCTCTACAATAATGGAAGATGAAGAATTTTTTTTCAAGCTCAGGACCCAATCCTATTTCCACTGCTATAGAGCTCCTGTACTTTACAACTGCCACAGATGCAAACTAGAGAGACCTAAGCCGCAAATGACGAGAGGTTCATCCCAGGGGTAGACACTGTATATTTTACACAGTCGGCTTCCAATTGCAGAGATGGATAATGCCCATTCTCCACAGTCATCCATGATTTTTATGATTGTGGAATCACTGACTCTTGAATCCCATTTGAATTTCAACCACTAGATCTCAGAATCAGATCAATGGTATTACACTCCACAATAACACCTGCGCCGGACATCGGTAGAGATCAACAAAGCGGCAATAAATGCGACTCCTCTTGACCTGAAAACATTCCGTAGAAATACAAGCACGGTATAGATATGATTTTTTCAATAACGATAGCAGTGGTTTGTGTTCCCAATGGCCAAATATGGAGCAACTATCTGCAAGGTTAGGTGCAATGATATCCTTCATAGGTAAACATTATTTTTTTTAAATGACGGGAAGCTCCTTGCCACAATTGTTGGAATTTTATGGTGATTTCAAACACAAAAGACTAGAGAACAACGCTCTGATACAATGGTGGAATTTTCTGCTAAATTCCTTAACAAACAGGCAAGTCAAAAATACTCTGTTTCAACACAAAAAACTGATAATTTCGTTTTCTGGACTTGGTGTTGCAGCAACAGGATTCTGGTGTTGCAGCAACTTGAAATAATACTCTGTTTCTGTTAACACAGAAAAAACAGAAAACTGCTTGCTGGAAACGGTGTTGCAGCAACGCTGATCGTGGTGTTGCAGCAACACGAGTTTTGACGTCAAGCCACTCGGTGTAACGGCAACACGATTTTGACTCTAAGTCACTTTAAGAAAATTGACGCTTTTGTGTAACAGCAACTAAATCAAGTTGGCGTCAAATCACTAATAGACTTACAGAGTAAAATCAAAGTGTTTTTGACACTTGGTGTAACAGCAACAGAAAATCAGCAAAACAGTAAACTTGTATTCGTGAACAATAAACAAAACTGATACAGTAAACTTAGTTGTTACAAGAGGAACACTTCAGTTCCAGAAATCAATTTTCTATCTCAGAAAATCGCAGGTTTAGCACTGCTGTGCATTTACAGAAGAGACACACTCTTGTTCTTCTAACCTTCTCTCAGAAACAGAACTGCTGTTCTAAAATTCTTACACTCACACAGAAAACAGAACTGTTGTTCTTTTCTACTTACGCTGCCTCTCTTAGAAAAAACAGGACTGTTGTTCATGTATTTATATGAAAACAAATATCTGAGTTAAACATTAAACTAAGTAAAATATCTGCTGATATTTATCTGCGTATTTATTGCAGAAGGCGGTGATGCCTTTTTCGGTGGAAATAAGTCGGTTGCAGGGGAATTAATTTCTGCGCATTTAATGTTCATTTAAAGTGCAAAATATCAGTGGACTTTTGCGGCTTCCGGATAACTGCTGAAATCAGATCTTTGTTCAGCATTTATGTGATGCAGTTGGAATTAAATTCCAACAGGGAGATCTGGATCAGTATCAAGATCTAGATCAATCTCGAAAATCCAGATCCATGAGAGATTTGGATCGTGCTACCGTCCCAGAAACAATGCGAGATTGTAAAAAAATGCCAATTATCAAGAAGGGAGTAGATCTATAATCCCTAGGGTTTACAACCAAATCACTCAAAACCCCAAATTTACCAATGTCTTGTAATCAATTCAACCTGAAGCCTTAGTTTGTTTCATATAAGCCTCATGATATTGTATGTAAATCAATTCCGAAAAGCATATTCACCCAAATGCTATTTTCACTATATAAAGCCCTTGTTTGTAGAGTACCCCAGGCATATTATCCAATCCCCCACCGAATAAATAAAATAAGAAGTCGAATTTTTATATAGGGAAAAAAAGGCAGGCATATTATTCAATCCCAGCGAATAAATAAAATAAGAATTCGAATTTTCATATACGGAAAGAAATGAATTCCGTCATTTGGGCTCTTCCTTACATCATACATCCTGTGGCTATGCACCTCATTTGATCGATCAAGCAAGAAGTAAGATGGGCAGTCATAACCTACTATTCGTTCGTTCGGTTGATCATAAAAACTTCTTAGAAATGGTATTTTCTATCAAACCTGCATTGATCATGGTTTGTTCATTGCTTTCGATAATCAAAACGCCCATTTTTAACCACAGTCTCCAACGTGTTATGAAAATTTAGTGAAATATTTATTTGTATTCCTTTCACTTTCAAAACAACATTATTTGAGTGGATTTTGGCACATCCCCCACCTAAATAATCCATCATGGTTAGGCATAGTGGATTATAATAAATGATTCTCATAACATTGCACACACTCAAATGGTTTTCATAACTCTTTACTTTCAACTCTTTTCAGAACTTTGTTTGTAAAAGAGAAGTTTCATTTCTCATTTGAGTACAAATGTCAATTGTGAAAACATTTTAGAAACAACATATAGGAAGAAAAGACCACACATTTTTTACCATTGTGAACACACCCATACACAACAATCACATAGTCAAACAACAAAAGAAAGTCATATTTGAGAGAAAGCCTATGTATCAGCACTTGTTTTACGAGATTTTTTTTTTTTTTTTTTTTTTTTTTTTTTTTTTTTTTTTTTTTTTTATATTTACACCTTTTGAATGTAGATCTATGAGCATGAAAATGGAAATTTTTGGTTAATATATTAGCATTCTTAAGGGAACATCCCTTCCAGCCATATTTAAACACTCATTACAATAGCTTGGACTAGAGTTGTAACATCTATAGATGAGTTATAGACACATTTAGCAAAATCATGCATAGCTCAAGACAATGTAGGACTAGAAAGATCTTTCTTGTTATAAGCAACATTCATGTATCTCATTCAAACAATTTGAAGTGGATTGATGAATGTGTAACAAAGATAGATTTGATGTTTCACTTGTTTTAGTCATCTTTGTCTACTAATAATTTTTCTAAAGTCAATGAGCTGGCTAGAAAATGGGCCTTATATTATGGCAACATAAGAGAAAATCTTGTTTCTAGTTCAAATACAAATATGGAAGTTATGTTGAACTCTTTCCACACACACCTTTTTCTTCACAGGAACTCATAGAGAAACCCTCTAAATTTCTTGAAGATAAAACGCATTGCACTCTCATAGCTTTGTAGATGAAAATAGAATTAAGCTTCAAGCTAATTCAAATCTATATTATCTTGTCAATTTTGAGAAGGCCATTGTGTATGACTCCGATGGTTCTAACAAAGAAAAAGGTACAACTCCCCATGCACATTTGTCCACAAGCCATTGTAGCAAAAATCATGAAAGTATGAGCATCTTCAGACAAATACTACTCAAGGCTCAAAAGATTATATGTGAAGAAGAACTTGAACAATTGGAAGAAGATTGTTCTTTAGTAGCCCTACAAACATAGGATTTGTTGAAATTACTTAAAATTGATAAAGGGAGTGTTGGGAACACCCAAATTTCAGACCTACAACAATAATCACCATTCAACAATAAGGAAATACACAAATTATTGATTTGGAAATTAAACCGCATAAGCCTTATTTTGTGCATTTTGAAGGTGATCATATTTATGATTTAGATTATTAAAATTAAGAGCAGGCTACAAGCACATACCTTAGGAAACCATATGAAGAAAAACTACGCCTAGAAAATAAAGGTAAGAAGCTTTCTAAAATTTGATCATATACATTTCCTTTCATAGAGAAATCAATATTCTTTCAAAAAACCCAAAGCTGAAGAATCAAGAAATAGTGATGGATGCCTTGTAGAAGAAGATATTTTTAGCTAGCACAAGGAATTCTAGGACAATGGATATTTATGTGTTCTGGTTGAATTGATGTGGGAAGTGGTATGACCCATGATGCAATTATTGTGGATGCATGAGATAGTCTGTCAGTTATAGCCTGACCAACAACATAATTTTTTATCTTTCCTATATGGCTAGTGGAAGATGAAGTCCAGGAATTGTTGAAAATGTTCCTGCAAATACTAGATAGTGAGAGATATGTAGTTAACCTAAGGGGGTTATTTGTGTGGTTACTAGGATGATTTGAAAATACATTATATAGACACTTACACCATGTCTACTTAAGGGACAAAATAAGCATCAACTATGTTAGGACATTAAATAAGGCTCTGCATTTACATCACATAAGAAGGAATTGTCTCGATTTGCATTCTGAATAGATATTTGACAAAAATATTGTACATGTTCAAATTCCACCAACTTTATTTGATCAAGACCAGATTAAAAGCAAATTTTTTGAATATTTGAAATAAATCCCATACGAGAAAACAAAGTCTTATGAAAATGTAAATCATGATAAAAGCGATGAAATTCTGAAGATAACAAAGGAAAAGAATCAAAACTTTATTGTTAAAATCTAGAAAGATCGACCAAAAAAACTTTATTGTTAAAATCTAGAAAGATTGACCCAAAAAAAATCTAGAAGGATCAAATAAGTAGAAAGGTTGCAACAAAAACTGAAAGCGTGAGATAGCAACAGTTTAAAATTTTGCAACTAGCAAAAGATGTTTCAGTTGTAGGTATCTGCATGAGGCAACTTTGACTTTGTATGGTTCCCACGGATTCAAAGCTATTTTTATTTAGGGGTTTGAGTTTTGAAGGTCCAATGTTCAAACAACACCTATGTGCAAAAATCTGGATTCAAATAGCATCTGATTGAATGGTAATGAACAAACATTTTGTTAGGATATTTGCACACTTAATTATTGGTTAAGATCAACGTGCTCTAATCTACTTTTAGATAAAGTGTGCTTCTCAAACAATTATCACATAAGCCTGGTGAGAAAAGTAACACATCGTGAGTAAGCATAACAATTGAGAACAATGCTTCCATCCTCGAAATCAAAGGGCATGCATCATAAAAAGGGAGAAGCCCTTATGCTTAGTCACTGAAAAAAACACTCTCAAGTTTCTATAAAACCAGTTTTAATTTAATTTTGCACAACTTCAATTACGATTCTAACTTTAAAGTTCAGATATAGAATTAGGAACATAGAATTTTTTTAAAGGTAACATTTTCATAAATTGTTGTTATTAAAAAACCAGTCAAAACATTTAGAATTAGTTCTTCAGGGCTAGTAAGAGCATAGTTAAAACCCTGAACAATGTGGAACTTCTACAAGGATCTATATTCTTATGGCTGCATCATTGACTCAATTCACGTCGATTCTAATACAGTCAAGAACACTTTTATTGTGAAGAGACCCACTCTCGAGGGCATCCATGAAGTTCCCGTAATCCAAAGGGGGACTTCATGCTAGTAATTTTAATCCCGGTCATGAGCTAACACATGCTGGTCACCAGTTATGATGGTGGCTTTTATGAGCTACGTTGGTGTTGTGATGATGAAACCAAATAGACTTGAAGTCGTTTGAGTGCTTGATCTAGAAGTCAAGCATAAATGACCTGTCCCGATCAATCAAGCGTAAATGTCCTCAACCAATCCAGCATGGATGGACTTCTCTCTCATCGATCTGGGATTCATGGAGGTCATTCTTATTACTGAAATTAGAGAATTTCTACTAAATGATATAGATATGGACTACTAGCTAGACCACTAGGTACATAATGCTTGGTGGTACTTCCCTACCCTAGTGGTAACCCAATGCTTGTGAGAATAGGTATCGAATGCTACTTGGTCCAATGAGAAAAAAATCACCATAGGTTGAGTAGAAAAAAATCACTCCATAGATTGAGCAAAAATAAATAAAAAATTCGATCCCTTAGAAAAGAAAATCAAAAACCATACAACGAACACAGTCTTGCCTTTCGCAATAACAGAGGTAGTAAAAATGCGTGTAAATCCATAAATCCAACTAACATGTGATTCCAAAGACTTCAATTGTGAGTTAGTTTTGGCTCTTCAAAAGCCTCCAAGTCCTTTCCAATGCTCTACTATCCATGACAGAGGCTCTAATTATATAGAAAATTTCACAAGCCCTAAAAATCTCTAACCATATCATGGATTTCTCTCAAATCTCTCAAACTATAACAATAACCCTCTCACCAATGAAAAAAAATTGGCGCCAAACGAGACATCTTCATGGACAAATTACCCTATTTTCATGGAGTTTAGAACCAGGGTAAACCTAAATTAAACCTCTTCATCGTAAGAATAACCATTTCTCATGGAAACATGGTTCTTAACAAATTTTCGCAAGTAAGAATAGCAAGATTATGCGCCGTAAGAAAGGTTGGTTTTTGTTCCTAGGCTTTCATACCAATTTTTCGCAGAGTTTGGGATTTCATAGCCAATTTTCCACTCCTTTTAGTCCCTAGTCTTCTCAGTTATTGCAGTCAAAGTTTCTTTTTAGTTGTGAGAGACATTTTGGTTATTTTGTTTTTATTTTATTTAGAGTTTATTATAGTTTTCGTTATTTGTATTTTAAATTGTTATTTTGTTTTTATTTTATTTAAAGTTAAATGATTTTATTATAGTTTATGTTGTTTATTTTTTATTTTAGATTTAATAATACTTAATTATCATTTTTAAAGGAATTTTGTGAATTTAATTTTATCACTTATTTTATTTATCATTTATCCCATTATTTAAAACAATACTATTATTAATAAAAATTCATATACCTAATAATAAATTTAACAAAATTTAATTATTACAACAAAATGTCATATACTAATTAAAAATTAACAAAGATTTTATAATACCATTTAATAATAACAATTGATTCTTGAAATGAAAGTTTCATTTCATCATTACTAATCTATCCACTTTTAAAAACAATTAAATTATTATCAAAGGTTCAAATACCACTAAAAAATTTAACAAAATTAAATCATTAACAAAAGTTTGTATACAATTAAAAAATTAACAAAGGTTCATATACCATTAAAAAATTGACAATTTGATTTTCTTGAAATGAGCTTCATTTCATCACTTATTTTATCTATCAACTATTAAAAACAATTAGATCATTTTTTTCGTTCAAAAACATTCAATATATTATCATAGCAGAAGTGTCAACAAAATACAATGTCACGAGCTTAAGAGTTGGTAGAAGTCTTGCTCTAAATAGTAAGAAGCCTGAAGAGAATCCAAGATAGTCGATGTCTATGGTTATTGGCGGCACAAAAAGAGAAAAATTACATGTCTCAGAATTACACATTAAGGAGGGGGATTGGGAGGAAGAACAGGAGGTGGAACAAAGAAAGAAACACGTTCATGCATATGATAATCAATGTGTTCCCCCTGAGTCTCCAGTGCGCGAAGATGGTCGTTTCTACGTCGGAGCTAATGCCGAAGACCCTCCACCAAATCAAGGGTCTCATTCTGCATATACAAGAGACCATTGATATAAGCAACCAATCCGTTCTTGTCATCATACATTTGCTCCCTCAGTGTATCAATTTTGAGTTGTATTTTATTCAACTAGGTCGCAATGGACTCCAAGGTGACCTGAGCTTCTACGTGGCCCAAGTAACAGACTGGGGATAGGGCAGTGTCTGCAGTGAAGTGGCGACTCTTAGTTGACTCAGAGTATGAGCTAGGATCTCCATGTTGTTGGTGTTCATCCATATGTGGGTCGGCACCCGTGCCCTTTGGGCACGCCCTCAATGTCGAGGAATACAACTAGCACCACCACCATCGTTCGCACCACCATGGGAAGCATACTTCTTGACAAGAGAAACACACCATGAAATTATAAATTGACAATACTGAAATAAAACTCCACTTACTGTACCAAATTCATTGAAAATTAATAATATTATCTTTCTAGGAAAGAGCCCAAAGTCCCGAGCACCAACACCATAACCACAACCAATAAAGAATAAGGAAGGCATGCCATAGATCCCCTAGTTCACAGAGCTCATATAGCCCCAGAGATGGCACTTGAAGTTGCTCTCTCCTAGCAAACTATTATCCACTGGAGCTTCCTCGAACCAGAGACAGAGCTAGACTAAGGAAAACTCTGTCTCTGCTCCTGACCCACACATTCCATTCCCAGAACCAAATAATTCATTACACCGGATAGAGAAATCTTCCCTTAGATCCCATGGCCATGATTGATGAATGTACCAATTCTTCTCCCAGTCGAATTTGATGGTCTCGTCCTGTTTGGCTGCCCCATGCCATGGCTCGAGTCAAGACGCAAACAAACCACATGACCTCATCCTCTCCTGACACTCCCTCCCCATCGCCCAACGCCTGTGAGTGATCTCCTGCATGCATGCAGTCCCTTTGCGGTATTAAACACTACTTGCAGGGAGCGGGGTACGGGTTCTAACGGCTCTTCATTTCGTTCATGTGGCGCGTGGAGGCCCCTCTGGCTCCTCAATCCAATAATATTTCACCGCCCAATGGCCTCCAAAATGATCACCCCCATTGGGGAACAATTAATTAATCATTAACAAAGGCTCATATACCATTAAAAAATTAACAAAAATAAATCATTAACAAAGGCTATTATACCATAAAAAAATTAACAAAGTTTCATATGCCATTAAAAAATTAACAATTTGATTTTCTTGAAATGAGATTCATTTCATCACTTACTTTATCAGTTATATATCCACTATTAAAAACAATTAAATCATTAACAAATTAGGTTCATAAACCATTAAATAGTAACTAGGGATGGGATTTTT
>APFE030275155.1:0-68224 GCA_000404065.3 Pinus taeda
CCTGTGTCTCCGCAAGCCATTTCTGCTTCCACTGAAATTCCAAGAAGTGGACAAGAATGGTTCAAGAATTTTAAGTTTGACATGACTCCATGTAAGGAGTTTCTGAAGGATCAATATGTAAATGAGGGCCTCACTAAAGTGGTGCCAAGGAATTATATAAAAGAACATTATGCTCTGCTCCTCACAGCCATCCAGAAATACCTCACATGTGAGGGAAGGTACACCAAAGTTTACTCTTATCACTTCAAACTCTTGCTACATTTCACAGGGAAAGCGTCAATAGACATCCCTTTTTATTTATTCAGAAGTCTTGGTAAAATGTGCGACAAAGTTCAATTCAAAAAGGATAATTGTGAAACTTCCCTTTTCCACCATGGTTTAATTAAGTTGCTGGTGTTAGATAGCTTGCAAAAAATCGATAGGGATTGGGACTCTTTCATTTTTATGTCCGGTTTCCAAAGCAAAACAAGTCTCACCCCATTGCCAGATAGGGAAAAAGAAAGAAGAATTCAAGAACCTACACTGGCTGAGCTTAAGAAGGAGGTTAAAGACCGAAAGAAACCCAAAACTAAGCCAAGGAAACCAGAGAAGCCTGTGGTCATAAAAGAGACATCCAAACCATCCAAGGAGAAAATCAAACATCAGAAAGATGCATCAGGGCCAAGTGGAATTGCACAAGTAACAAGAATCAGAACTAGAAGCCAGCTAAGCAGAGAAAAAGGAAAATCAGTAGCAGTGGAAGACAGCCCTATGTCAAAGGCTAGTCTAAAGGATTTGCTGGAGGCAATTGACTTCGAACAAGCCACATCAGTGCAGGTTGAGCCTATGCCTATTGACCTAACTCAGTCATCCCCTGATAGCTCCAAAAAATCAAAAGCCTCAAAAAGGCTAAGGTTTGAGGAGGCTGGTAAGGAATTCATGGTCAAACCCCGAAGGCCAATCACCAGGAGACAAATCCAAGCAGCGGAGCAAGTCCACAAAGATGAGGTAGCTGCCAAGGTAATGGCAACAAAAGAAATTAGACAATTGCCTAAAGAAGAGAAGGCAGAGGAAATCAAAAGAACAATATATACCAGAGGACAGGCCAAAGAAATGGGAAAGTAGATAGCTCAAGCAGAAAAAGCAAAGGAAAGCAAAAAGAAGGATATGAAGAAAAAAGTTCCCATTGTCAAGGAAACTAAAACCTCATCTTCAAAGGAAAAATGGGAGGCAGCTGATAAAGAAATGGTTGATTTAGAGAAAACCGTATTAGAAATTGCAGCCATGGAGAACGAACTTGCAAAACTAAAAGCTCAGTTAGGCAAGTTAGCTGCTAAATAAAATTAAAAATGTTTAAGGTCAGATATTGCTCCAAGTTTTTGTTTATTTTTCTTAAGTTCATTAGTTTTTGAGGCCTCATCTTCAAAGGAGAAATGGGAGCAGCTGTAAGAAATGTGTTTAGAGAAAACGTATCGAAATTGCAACCATGGAGAACGAACTTGCAAAACAAAAGCTCAGTTAGGAAGTAGCTGCTAAATAATTGAAAATGTTTAAGTTTCGTAGCGCACTACGAAACTGCTGTAGGTGACTGTTTTTAAGAAAAAAATGAAATTGATGCTGAGGTCAGCAAATTTTGTAAGAGAAGGCTTCGAAGATAGGAAGGAGATCATAAATGGCTGCTAAAACATTCAAAGAATGACAGATGTAAATTTTGTAGCAAAAAGGTGAAACATTTTGGTTTTTGCTAAAGTTCTCATAAAGTTACTTTATGACCGAAATATTAGGGTTTCTGGTAGGGTTACCAGAGTTTTGGGTTGAACACCTGTCAATGTCCACAAAGCATCCAGATTATCAGCCATATGGTGTTATGCATGGTCATTAAGGTTATTGAACAGCTTCAAGCACGTTCTTTTGAAAATAAACATGGATAAAAAGCAGGGACCGTGAAAACAGAGTATATATCTTCACCAAATGTTGAGTCAGCAGCACAGTTGGAATCCAAGGTAGCCCGTTCAGTGAATGCTTCTCAAATACATTTCAGCCACTACAGGAAAAGCACAGGTGTCAAAGATCAAGAGAGAATCATGCACACGAGGAGATGGAAGTAGAGTTTGAATAGGAATAGGACTCTATGTATTAAAAGCACAATACCTTTGTATTTAATAAGTTAGTTTAAATATAGATAAGGTAGTTAATGATAGGTTTTCGAGCTCCCCTCATGTTGGAGGAGGAGACTCAAGGTAGTTTAGTTTTGTTTCCTATATATAGGAAAAACTCTGATGTAAAAAGGGTTGGAGATTTTTATAAAAGACAGAGTTTTCATATTGGCTTATGTAAAGTGTTTTGACAGTAATAGAAAGTATACTTTTTCTTCCCAAGATTCATCTTGTGTTTCAAATGTTCAGAGTATATGTGTTTGGTTTTATTCATCTTGTTTTACAGTTCACTGAACATGCAATCACTCTGAATTCACATAATGCTCAGACTTCCTGTGTATGTTTTGTTGAGTTGATGTTCTTCTTGGTAGATGTTTTGAACATTGAGACATTATATGCCTTGGTTTCCATGATTCAGTAGCTGCTTGTTTACTGTAGGAATGTATGACTCCATGAGCCCAATGGGAGAAGCCTAATCTTGTTTGTTCCAACCAGCTTAAAGTTTATCTACTGTTTAAAGAGTTAGCCATCTTTTCTTGCCTTAAATGCATATCAAAAATCTATGAGAGAGCCCTCTCTGACTAAGGAGGCTAAACCTTAGTCTAAAGCCTGGTTTGAAACAGTTGCATGAGATCATATTAAGTAGCAGCCCTTAGTAATGATTTTGTGATAACACATTACATCAAAAACAAATTAATAAACTTCCAAATCTAATTAGTTTACTAGGAGATTAGTAATATGTTTCAAGGGTGGCAATTAGCTCAGTAATTGATTACCAATGAATAATAAAGATTTTAATATCATATTCAGGTTTTAGGTTACACCACATTATTATGTAGTTGAGGTGAGTAATAAACTTCCAAATCTAATTAGTTTACTAGGAGGTTAGTAATATGTTTCAAGGGTGGAAATTACTTCAGGGACATGATTAGCAAGGAATAGTAAAGATTTTAATATTATATTAAGGTTTTTGGTTACACCACATTATTGAGGTTTTCCATTACACCATATTCAGGTTTTCCATTATACCACATTTTTTAGTTATTAGTAAAATCCCAAAATCCCAAATACTTACAAATAGACCATTAACCACCTTAAATGATTCCCCGGACGAATAATATGATAATTACTCTAACAATAAAGAAGGGTATTTCAAACTACAACAATAAAATTAAAATTTACCAAACTATGTTAAAATCCATTGTGCAAGTCCAGAAATTTTGAAACTAGAGTACATCAAGTTTACTTATTTTACCCAAGTATGTTAAAATCCATCGTGCAAGTCCAGAAATTTTGAAACTAGAGTACACAATCAATTTCAAGTTTACTCATTGAATTTATGCTGGTGGGGAACAGCCTAATGAACTGCGAGACAGATATTCTTGGATATTGAAATTATAATTTCAACTGCAGTGAACAGTTGAACAGCAGCAGCTACTTTACTTATTTGTCCACATCCGACGCCCCACATTTATTCCTGTTTTTTTAAGCAACCGCCATTACCATCCTTTCACTCTTTAATTATTTTTTTGTTCTCGAAGGAGGAAGATCAGATCCAGCGCTGAGCCATTACTTCTAAACAACTGTATTAATGAGCAGAATGGTTGAAAGAGAAAAGAACCAGCCTGGAGCTGTCGCAGCATTTGTCAGCCATGGATTTCATCACCACTGACTCAAGAAATACAGCAAAAGATCAGATATGTTCATCATGAGCAGCCGATTGTATCAGAGACTTCATCAGCAAGTAAAAGCGGTGATGGATAAGTTAGACCCTTTCCCGCACTATAAAACATAGACATAGCAGTGTAGAAATTATAGAAATAGATTGAGAGTTTTTTGTAATACACAACAGTGTAGTAATACAAGAGAGTTTTTTTTTGTAACGCACAGCAGTGCTGAATCTGTAATTTTCTGAGATAGTGAAAAAAATTGGTTTGAGGAACTTAAGCGTTCATGTTTGTAATCCCTCTGTCAAGAGGAAGATGCTCTTCAGCATATTCTCTTATGAAAATCCCTCTATGTGAGGAAGATGTTTTTTAATAGTTAGTTTATTGTTTATAAATAGAAGTTTTTTTTGTGTTGTTGAAACACCGTAAGCTGAAAATAGTCTTGACGTCAAAAAAGAGTGTTGCTGAAACACCGTAAGTCAAAAATAGTCTTGACGTCAAAACACCATTGCTGAAACACCACGATCAGCAACTAACGAAACTATGTTGTTGAAACACCAGCTTCAGCAAAGCGATTTTTTTTTTTGTTTTCGCTGTATTAAAACAGAGCATTATTCTGTTCAAGTTTTTTTTTGATCCTGTGCCAAAACAGAGTATTACTCTCTGTTCATATTTTTTTTGTTTGTTTCGGAATTTATCAGCAATTTCCCAACAGTGGTAACAGAGGATTTTTCCACTGTATTTTGTTTGGAATGACTAGAAATTCCCGACATGGTATCAGAGCTTGACCAGGCTCTTTGAAGACGTCAAAGAAGCTGAAAGAAGGTTACTTGTTGTAGCAAATTATCCAGCAGAATGAAAATGTTGTCAAGGTATTTTTCAGATTAGTTTTTTATGTAGTTGTTGAAGACAATTAAGTGATTTTTAATACACAGTCAAGTATTGCAAGTATGGCCAGCACCAACACTAGCGTGGGTATGTTTAATACCCAGCTCCCACAGTTCAATGTGAAAAACTATGACTACTGGGCAATAACCATGAGAGCCCTGTTTGCCTCACAAGATTTGTGGAAACTTGTTGAATATGGATTTGAAGAGCCAGCAAATGAAGAAGAGTTTAATGGATTAACTCAGGCAGAGAAAGAGCTATTGAAGAGCAATAAGAAGAAGGATTCAAAAGCCCGTGTATTTTTATATCAAGCAGTGCATGAGAGTGTGTCTCCAAGGATAGCAGTAGCCAAGACATCCAGAGAAGCATGGAAAACTCTCAAGACAGGCTATCAAGGCATGGAGAGAGTGAAAACAACAAAACTACAGTTGCTGAGGAAAGATTTTGAGAACCTGCGCATGAAGGAGTCAGATAATATTGACTCATTCTTCACACAAGAAATTGGTTTGGTCACACAAATAAGGTCTCATGGAGAAACTCTTGAAGAAAGGAGGATTTTGGAAAAACTATTGAGGTGTCTACCCTCAAAGTTTGATGTGATTGTCACCACCATAGAAGAGACAAAGAATCTCTCAAATTTTTTAGTTGATGAACTTCATGCATCACTGATAACACATGAGCAGAGGTTGAGTAGAAATGAAACCTCATCTCTAGAGCAAGCCTTCAAGACCCATATGTCATTTGGAAGAGGAAGAGGTCAAGGCAGAGGAAACAAGAGAGGAAGAGGCAGAAGCCAATACAAAGGTGAAAGAAACAGTTCAACAAACGTTCAAGGAAGAGGCAGCAATCCAAATCAGAACCAAGGCCATGGCAGCAGCCAACAAAGTAGACAACATCATGCTCAAGGACAAAGGTATGAAAAATCCAATGTCCAATGTTATTACTGTAAAAAATATGGGCACTATGCAAATGAATGTAGGAAGAAGCAGCATGATATGAGTAATAGATCTAGTGAAAATATCACTAGAGAAAATATCAGCCAAGATAATGTGTTGTTAGTTTGTAATATGGCTGAAATAAACAGTGAAGATATATGGTTTCTAGATTCTGGTTGCAGCAACCATATGACAGGAAACATAGCTCTGTTTTCTGTTTTAGATCAGAGTGTGTGGTCACAAGTCACACTTGGGACTGATAGTAAAATTTCTATTATGGGAAAAGGAGAAGTTAAAATATTTACAAAGAAAGGTGAAAAGAAAACCATAGCAGATGTCTATTATGTTCCCGGAATGAAGTGTAACCTCTTGAGTATTGGACAGCTTGTTCAAAAGGGTTACAATGTTTTCTTTGAGAATGATGTATGCACCATCATGGATAGATCACCCAGCAAACGTTGTATTGTTGAAGTGAAGATGACAAGGAACAGAATGTTCCCTCTTAGAATAAAGGCAGATTTGAAAAATAAAGAAGAAATTGCAGCAGTGACACAAAAGGCTCTTCAAAGCGTACCAAAGGATGAAAATTGGTTGTGGCATTTGAGATTTGGACATCTCAACTTTGGAGGTCTTAATTTGTTGAGTAGAAAAGGAATGGTAAGAGGATTACCATTGATAGAGAAGCCAGACAGCCTTTGTGAAGGTTGTATATTGGGGAAACAACATAGAGAAAGTTTTCCAACCGGGAAAAAGCACAAGGGAAAAGGCACCCTTAGAAATTGTCCACTCAAATTTATGTGGACCGATGCAAGCTCCATCACTTGCAGGCAGCCAACATTTTCTAACATTTATTGATGACTTTACCAGAAAGACTTGGGTTTATTTCCTGAAGAATAAGAGTGAAGTGTTTGAAAATTTTCAAAATTTTAAATCACTTTAGAAAATCAAAGTGGGTTGCGTATCAAGGTTTTGAGAACTGACAGAGGAGGTGAGTATATCTCCAAAGAATTTTTACGTTTTTGCAGAGAAAATGGAATTCATAAGCAATTTATAGCAAGGTACACCCCGCAGCAAAATGGAGTTGCTGAAAGGAAAAACAGAACAATCATGGATATGGCAAGGAGCATGTTGAAGGCAAAGCATTTGCCAAATTATTATTGGGTTGAAGTTGTACACTGTGCAGTATATATTTTGAATAGGTGTCCTACAAAAGTAGTGATGAACAAAGTGCCAAAAGAAGCATGGAGTGGGAGAAAGCAAGGAGTCACCCACATGAAAGTTTTTGGTTGTGTGGCTTATGCACACATTCCAGATCAGCTAAGGAAGAAATTGGACAGTAAAGGGGAGAAATGTATTTTCATTGGATACAGTGAGGAGTCCAAAGCTTACAGGTTGTATATCCCATCCACCAAGAAGTGTTTTGTGAGTGGAGATGTTCAATTTATTGGGGAGGAAGCTTGGGATGGAAGCATAGAGAAAATAGTTAATGTTAAAAACTGTTTGTCTCATGATAAAGATGATGGGGAGTTGGCTGAAACACATCCCCAAACAGCAGCACCAACACCAGAACAACAAGAGACACCCTTAAGAAGAAATCAGAGTGCTTCTCCAAGCACACCACAAGGAGGAAATTCAAGTGCATCTACAAGCACTTGCACACCGAATGAAAGAGGTAAGAAATTCAGAAATTTAAGTGATATTTATGATGAAGGTATGAATTCCCTGTTTGCTTTGTATTTTCATGTTGGTGACCCTATTCATTTCGAAGATGCAATTAATGATAAGAAATGGATAGAAGCTATGGATGAGGAGATGAATGCCATAGAAAGAAATAAGCCATGGGTTTTAGTTGAGCTACCAAAAGGTAAAGAAGTCATTGGAGTTAAATGGGTCTATAAGACCAAGAGTAACGTTGAAGGAAAAATAGAAAGGCACAAGGCAAGACTTGTTGTCAAGGGATACAAGCAACAGTATGGGAGAGATTATGAGGAGACTTTCGCACCGGTTGCAAGAATGGAAACCGTGAGAGAAGTGTTATCCATAGCAGCACAAAACAAATGGAAAGTTTACCAAATGGACATGAAATCAGCATTCTTGAATGGAGTGTTAATGGAAGAGGTTTACATTGAGCAACCTCTAGGCTATGAGAATAAAGGCCAAGAGCACAAAGTTTGCAGATTGAAGAAAGCTCTTTATGGGCTGAAGAAAGCGCCAAGAGCGTGGTACAGTAGGATAGATTCCTATCTACTAGAGAACGGATTTGAGAAGTGCGAGGGAGAACCCACCGTTTACATCAAAGAAAAGGATGGTAAAATCTTAATTGTTGTCTTATATGTTGATGATGTGATTTTTACAAGTAATGATGACTACCTCATTGAAAATTTCAAATCAATCATGAAAGAATAATTTGAGATGACTGACATGGGTTTGCTGAGATACTTCTTCGGAATAGAAGTAGATCAAAATAAAAATGGAATTTTTATTTCACAAGAAAAATATGTAAATGAAGTGTTAAGCAGATTTAACATGCAGGACAGCAAGGCAGTAATCACTCCCACAGTGATGGGATTAAAACTCAGCAAAGAGGACAGTAGCAAGGATTTTGACCCTAGCGTGTACAAGAGCATAGTTGGCAGCCTTATGTATTTAACTGCAACTAGGTCGGACATAATGCATGCTGTCAGTTTAATTTCCAGATTCATGGAGAAGCCAAAAGAAACACATTGGCAAGCAGCAAAGAGAATTCTGAGGTATGTTAAAAGTACAAAAAGGTATGGCATATTTTATACTGTTTCAGAATGTTCATATTTAGTTGGATACACAGATAGTGATTGGGTTGGAAGTGTAGATGACCGGAAAAGCACATCCGGTTATGTTTTTCACATAGGTACAGGAGCCATTTCATGGGCTTCCAAGAAACAGCCAATTGTGGCATTGTCTACAGCAGAAGCAGAGTACGTGGCAGCTACAGCAGTAGCGCGTCAAGCAGTTTGGATGAGGAGAATGTTAAGAAGCCTATGCCAAGAACAGGCAACAGCAACAATTATTTTTTGTGACAATAGCTCATCTATTGCATTATCCAAGAATTCTATATTCCACAAGAGAACGAAACACATAGACACAAAGTTTCACTACATCAGAGAATTGGTGAACAATGGAGAAATCGTTTTATAACATTGCAGGACTCAGGAACAGGTTGCGGATATTCTGACAAAGCCATTGGACCAGAAAAGTTTTGATTTTTAAGGAAACGTCTGGGTATGATTGATAACCCAGCAGTTGAAATTAAAGGGGAGTGTTGAAATTATAATTTCAATTGCAGTGAACAGTTGAACAGCAGTAGCTACTTTACTTATTTGTCCACATCCGACGCCCCACATTTATTCCTGTTTTTTTAAGCCACTGCCATTACCATCCTTTCACTCTTTAATTATTTTTGTGTTCCCGAAGGAGGAAGATCAGATCCAGCACTGAGCCATTACTTCTAAACAACCGTATTAATGAGAAAAATGGATGAAAGAGAAAGAACCAGCCTCGAGCCGTCGCAGCATTTATCAGCCATGGATTTCATCACCACCGACTCAAGAAATACAGCAAAAGATCAGATATGTTCATCATGAGCAGCAGATTGTATTAGAGACTTCATCAGCAAATTAAAGCGGTGATGGATAAGTTAGACCCTTTCCCGCACTATAAAATGCAGACATAGCAGTGTAGAAAATATAGAAATAGATTGAGAGTTTTTTGTAATACACAGCAGTGTAGAAATACAAGAGAGTTTTTTTTTGTAACGCACAGTAGTGTTGAATCTGTAATTTTCTGAGATAGTGAAAAAAATTGGTTTGAGGAACTGAAGCGTTCCTATTGTAATCCCTCTGTCAAGAGGAAGATGCTCTTCAGCATATTCTCTTGTGAAAATCCCTCTATGTGAGGAAGATGTTTTTTTAACAGTTAGTTTGTTGTTTATAAATAGAAGTTTTTTTTGTGTTACTGAAACACCGTAAGCTGAAAATAGTCTTGACATCAAAACAGAGTGTTGCTGAAATACTGTAAGTCAAAAATAGTCTTGACGTCAAAACATCATTGCTGAAACACCACGATCAGCAACTAACGAAACTACGTTGCTGAAACACCAGTTTCAGCGAAGCGATTTTTTTTCTGTTTTCGCTGTATTAAAACATAGCATTATTCTGTTCAAGTTTTTTTTTTATCCTGTGCCAAAACAGAGTATCACTTTATGCTCTGTTCTTTTTTTCTAGAATTATTAGAAATTCCCAAAACAGAGTTCATTAATTTTTGTTTGTTTTGGAATTTATCAGAAAATTCCCAACAGTGGTAACAGAGGATTTTTCCACTGTATTTTGTTTGGAATGACCAGAAATTCCTGATATTGGACACATGCTTTAATATCGATTGAAACTTATGAATGCTTTAATATCTAATGAAACTTATGAAGCTTTATGCAGGTGGGGAACAGCCTAATGAACTACGAGACAGACATTCCTGGACACATGCTTTAATATCAGATGAAACCTATGAAGCTCTAATCGAATCAAATATAGGGACATGTAGCTCTGGTGTCGATCTCGTAATCCCAGACACGGGAAATATCGATGCATATGACATCTTTGCTGCCCTATGTCCAGCTAATTCATCCGGCCAAGCCAAGGTGTGTAAATTAGAAATTTATATAATATAATGGTTGAACTTTGAATGTCATTACAGTAATACACTTATATAAGTTTTAAACCGTTTTTTGGAAATTAAATCTAAATGAAAAAGATAATAATCAGTCTTCAAAATCACTCTAGATAAATGTATATGTGAGTTAAGATAAGCTTCGATAGCCTCAAATTTTCATTGAGCATACTTGTGTGAAAAGCAGGAAAAAGTTGAAATTCCTAGATATGATCCTTGCATTGATTACTACATAGACTCGTATCTTATTAGACCCGATGTTCAGAAAGCCATACATGCAAAGGAAATAGTCTGGACGCAATGCAAGTGAGACTCCTTAAAGAAAATTAATAATAATAATTTATCTTTAAGTTGAAAGCAAAACACCAACAAAATTTGTTTTACCGTTGGAAATTCATTTTGATTTCTTGCAATGTGTTACCTTAAGTGATATCGTTCGTGTTTTCTGGAACGACACTCCCCCAAGTATGTTAGAAATCTATAGTCGCCACCTTATTCCAACAGGACTGTGAATACTTATCTATAGGTATGAATTTTAATGACTTCTTCCCCGCAGTGCATGACAAGTTTGTTATTCTATAACGATCTCTGAATATTTTGTTTGGTTTGTTAAGCTCCATTAATTTTTTCCAACTGTTATCTACAGTTATGGAAGTAAACTGCAGTCTTTCCTTAATTTCTGGAAACCAACTGTAGTATTTTCCTTAAATTAAGGAAATCAACTGCAGTTAATTAATTTTCTGGTTGGAGCTTCTGAAGTGGTCCATTACTCCATCTGGAGTTCTCTACCTTGATTTGTGGAACACCTAACACATAGCCATTGGAAGCTTGATGGAAGCTTGGCTATAAATTCATCTGTTTGGTCCCCAAGCTCTCATCTCAATTCCCTTTAGTTTTTACACCATATAGCTAAGAGAGCAGAGCTTGGAAGTGCCTTCAGACTTTCTGTATTCTTTTCTTTTGCTTGATTGAAACTGGAGTGATGTTTCAGTAAAGAAAGCAAGTTGAATGTGGTTTGCAGCAAGAGCATTATCAATGGCCAGAGGTATTTATTTGGGCCTTAAACCTTCATTTTTATTCTTTAAATCCGCATATAGAATCGTTGTGATAAACTAACATTTGGTATCGGAGCTAAAAATTTATCTCTGCCTTGGTATGTTCTGCTTACCAAAATTATGTTGTTATGATAACGAAAATCACAGTCCATGCCCCCGAGAAATTTGTTTTCTCGCCCCTCAAAAAATTCGAATTCAGGTGTTTTTAAACGAAAGGAGAATGATCTTATTTTTTTGACATGTCGCAAAGAGTAGTTGCAGCCTGTAGATTCATTCTCACCTCAAACTTCAAACGGCATTTGTTTCAATTGTTATGTATGATTAACAAATTCTGTAATGAGACAAAAACGTTCAACTCACTGGTCTGATATTTGATGCTACATATACAGACCTAGGAACCCTGTGAATTGATATTTAATACCTGTCGTATTTCTCATAGTTCTTGTCAATTAAATGATCATGATCAGCGTTGAAATATTGAGACAGCTCTATAAAATGCCTCTACATAGAAAGCCATCGTAGTATTGAGCCTCACTGTGCGCGTTTTCGAATTTCTAAAATTGTGCAACAATGTACGTAATGATATATATTCGGAGTGCACGAAAGTAATTACTCGGTAATGTCATTATGGAATTCGTTTTTATGAATATGCTTAATAAATATCAGGAATTGTCTATATTTAATTTGCTTGCAAAGGTTAATGATACTCTGTAGCACCGAAAATACTAATTAAAAAAAAAAAATTAATAATAATAATAATAATAAATAAATAAATAAAATAAAAAATTGCTTTAGGAAACTGATCCTATGACGAGTTTGGGCTAGTAATCCTGTTGGCTAAATTTACCTTTGTGGGAAACCATATAAATGTTGTAGATTGCATAGGTAATTCGCTATAAGGGCATCTGATGTTATGAATGAAATTATCTGGTTTGGGATTTGCTTCTGTTTGTCAGTGTCAATAAGTCAACTATTCTGGAGTTGCATCTTAACTGCTCACAAAAACAACTTAGAAACTAGAGTTTCTTTGTCCAGTGGTCTTGGAGGTGGTCTAATTGGAATGAATGAGAATCGTAGGTGTACTTCTATATTATGTGACTATGTTTTAACGTATGTATGGATGTGTTTTTGCATCTATTTGTGTTGACTTTTTTGGGGACGCTCTTTTGTAGTCGTCAGTCACCACACCTCATGTATCTCTGTAGCTTTGTAACTATGGAAATTGAGGTCTAATTTCCAAACAATGTGGTGATACCATGGGGTAGTTGTCTGATGAATTTCAAAACTTAATTATGTAGAGTTCAGATTTAGCATTGTTGAAAATTCAGATTTAGCATTGTTGAAATTTAATTTAAATTTTATTTTAATTTTATTTATCTTGTGAGCAAAATTACTTGTTTGCTAGTATATATATATATATTTGTTTGATTTATAAACTTAAGGACGGAGCCTGAAGTCAAGCCAGCTAGCCTTCGAACTGCATTTGCTATGCAAGTGCAAAGTAGATCAATGTTGCTTCAGTCAATCTCCGGGTTTTATTTATAAATTGAACAATCGATTTGCAGTCATTTACGGTAATGTTGACTGCTTTAACTTTAATTTTGATTTTGTGAAGAATCATTACTGTTGTTTATCGTAATGCTGGCATTTATGGCAGTGATTTACATTATATGGAGTTTATTTAAAATGTCAATTTGACTTACTCCTTTCAGTAAACATTATTTTTACTTGTTAAATTTTTTGTTTATGCCATTTATGTAAAGAATAATGTCTAGTGATCCATATAATTTTAATTAATTAGAGAATAGCCACAGCATCTTTAATTAAATAAAATTATATATTTGATTGGCTTAGATACATATAAGATTATTTAGACATTAATTGTAATTAATTAGACTAATAATATTTTATCCCAACAGGAATTTTTATTAATATTATGTAATTAATTAGGATAATCATAACCTACCCACAGGAGTTAATGAATTAATAGTTTTATCATAAAGTTCAAAACAATGAATAATTGAATCTGCTTGATATTAAAAATTAGCCCACAGGCAATTTTTATTCATTAGATTCAATTTTGAAGCATGATTACAATTGGTAAAACTGAAATTTTATTAAGAAGCTCAAATTTTAACATAAGCATGTGATTTTTAATTTTGATGCAGTAGTACAACTTGCAAATTTCTCTGAAATTCGTTGTGACATTCCCGAACTTAAGGGAGATAACTATAAGGTTTGGAAGGAGAGGATTCTCCTTCATTTGGGGT
The DNA here is from genome assembly GCA_000404065.3 of Pinus taeda. Lineage (NCBI taxonomy): Eukaryota > Viridiplantae > Streptophyta > Pinopsida > Pinales > Pinaceae > Pinus > Pinus taeda. The sequence goes on from APFE030275155.1 coordinate 13,649, forward strand.
GGATGGACATAGATTATGCTATTAGGAAAGACGAACCACCGGCACTCACTAATACCAGCACTGAAGCGGACATCACGCTTTATGAACGATGGGAGTGATCCAATCGTCTAAGCATGATGTTCATTAAGACTAAAATTTCAGCTGGTATTCGTGGTTCCGTTGATCAACATGAAAAGGTCTGAGACTTGTTGAAGGCCATTGACGATCAATTCGTCACTTCAGACAAGGCACTAGCAAGCACCCTAATCATGAATTTCTCATCCCTAAGACTCACCAATGTGAAAGGTGTGTGCAAGCACATCATGTAGATGAGTGACACTGTGGCTCAATTGAAGAAACTCGAGGTTGATATATTGGAGTCCTTCCTAGTGCACTACATCTTGAGCACCCTTCCGCACCAATATGGACCTTTCAAAATCTCATACAACACACATAAGGACAAATGGTCAATTAATGAACTCATGACCATGTGTGTTCAAGAGGAAGAGAGACTGGTGATGGAACTGGGAGAGAGTGCAATGCTGAAAACACATGGAAAGGGCAAATCTCAAGCCAATCGGAAAGGGAAAGGTAAAGTACCTCCCCAAGCTGGTATCAAGAAGGATTCCAAGTGTTTCTTCTGTAAAAAGAAGGGACACATGAAGAAGGAATGCGCCAAATTTCAGAAATGGCTTGCGGAGAAAGGTAATTTAATCTCATTTGTTTGTTATGAATCTAATATGGGTAACGTCAATATTAACACATGGTGGATTGATTCTGGATCAACATTTCACATTTCGAATTCCTTGCAGGGTTTGCAAAACCTAAGGAAACCAGTGGGAAGTGAGCAGAGCATCTTATCAGGAAACAAGATGGGCTCGCATGTGGAAGCTATAGGAACATGTTATTTAACTTTGAATAGTGGCTTTGTTTTAGAATTAGAAAAAACCTTTCATGTTCCAAGTTTTTCTAGAAACTTGATTTCAGTTTCAAGGCTTGTACCTTTTGGATATTCCTTAAACTTTTCAGAAAAATATTTCAGTCTATTTTATAAATCTGATTATGTTGGGAATGGTATTTTGTCTAATAGTCTTTACTGCATTAATTTACAAAACAATGTCACTTATGATTCAATGCATGTTCACACTGGCACTAAAAGATGTGTTATTAAAGAAGATTCCTCTAAATTATGGCACCGGAGACAAGGTCATATCTCCATAGAAAGAATTAAAAGACTGATAAATGAAGGGGTACTTAATACTCTAGATTTTATTGATTTTGAGACTTGTGTGGACTGCATAAAGGGAAAGCAGACCAACAAGTCAAAGAAAGGTGCCAATAGGAGTTTGGACATATTAGAAATCATACATACTGATATATGTAGTCCAAACATGGTCTCACATGGTCAGAGATACTTCATCTCCTTTATAGATGATTACTCACGATATATGTATCTCTACATGCTTCATAAAAAGAGAGAAGCATTAGATGCCTTTAAGATCTTTAAGGCTGAAGTAGAGAAACAATGCGGCAAGCAAATTAAGATCGTGAGATCAGATAGAGGTGGAGAATATTATGGTAGATACACAGAAGATGGACAAGCACCTGGGCCATTTGCTAAATTTCTTCAAGAGCATGGGATTGTTGCCCATACACCATGCCTGGTTCACCTGACCAGAATGGTGTAGCAGAAAGAAGAAATCGAACATTATTGGACATGGTGTGGAGTATGCTTAGCAGCTCCAATCTTCCTAAATCCTTGTGGACTGAAGCACTTAAGATGGCAGTGTATATATTAAACCGAGTTCCAACCAAGGCGGTTCCTAAAACGCCATTTGAATTATGGAAAGGTTGGAAGCCGAGTTTCCGACATATGCGCGTTTGGGGATGCCCGTCTGAAGTGAGAATTTATAATCCACAAGAGAAAAAGCTAGACCCAAGGACCATTAGTGGGTATTTCATTGGATATGCTGAAAGGTCTAAAGGTTACAGATTTTACTGTCCATCTCACAGCACTAGGATTTGGAATCAAGAAATGTGAAGTTTCTTGAAAACGACTTGATCAGTGGGAGCGATCAAAACAGAAACATAGTTTCTGAGAAAGATCATTCAGAATCTCAACCTTCCACTTCAAAGTGATAGATTGATTATTGTTCATAGCACCCTTCAAGTACAAACTGGTGTTGAACAACCAATCGTTGAAGTTCCACAAGCTGCTGACGATATTCCAGTAGATCAAGGAGTTCAAGAGTTGCCAAGAACTTTTGAACAACAAGTTGAACCACATACTTCTCAGGAAGATGATGGTACAACATTAAGAAGATCTACTAGACCAAAGAAATCAGCAATTCCTAGTGATTATGTTGTGTATCTAAAAGAATCTGACTACAACATGGAAGCCGAGTTCGTCTCCTGTTTTGAGGCTACTTTACATGGTGTATGGCTTAAGAGTCTCATTTCTGGGCTTAGAATTATGGATTCTATCTCTAAGCCATTGAGAATATATTGTGATAATTCAGCTGCTGTTTTTTATGGCTAAAAACAACAAAAGTGGGAGTCGAAATAAACACATCTACATTAAGTATTTAGCTATAAGGGAACGTGTTAAAGAAAAAAAAGTGGTCATTGAGCACATCAGCACTGAATTGATGATCGTTGATCATTTGACTAAAGGCATGCCACCATTTAAATTCAAGGATCATGTATTGAATATGGAACTTGGTTCCATTATGTAGTTTCTCATTGTATGGACAATGTTATTGAAATTCTTAATTATTGTGATGTTTTTTCTCATATTTATGTGCACCTTAAGTTGATTTGAGAAAATTCATTTAAGAAGGACCAAGAATAAACATAAGGTTTATTCATTAAGAAATTGTTGACACATAAATTATAATAAGAATAAATACATAGTAATACATGGAAGATAATACTCGTCACTAGAGGACTTATCCCCATGATTCATATATCTATTACTTAATACAGATTGTCAATGGTTTTTAAGTTGAGACATTAAGTTTGGAAGTATGGACCAAGTGGGAGAATGTTAAGCTCCATTAAGTTCTTCCAACTATAACCTACAGTTATTGGAACGACTGGCATCTTTCCTTAATTTAAGGAAACCAACTGCAGTAATTTCCTTAAATTAATGGAAATCAACTGGCAGTTAATTATTTTTCTGGTTTGGAGTTCTTGAAGTGGCTCCATTACTCCATTCTGGAGTTCTCTTACCTTGATCTTGTAGAACAGCTGACACATAGCCATTAGAGAAGCTTGATTGGAAAGCTTGGCTATAATTCATCTGTTTGGTCCCAAGCTAGCAATCTCCAATCCCCTTCAGTTGTTTACACCATCTAGCTGAGAGAGCATAGCTTGGAAGTGCCTTCAGATTTTCTGTGATTTTTCTTTTTGCTTGGATTGAAGCTGGAGTGCTGTTTCAGTGAAGAAGCAAGTGGACTGTGGTTTGCAGCAAGAGCGTCATCAATGGCTGGAGGTAATCCTGGGCATTGAAGTTTAATTTTTAGATTCTTTAAAGTATTTAGATTCCGCATATAGAATCGCTGTAAATTTCTTACAGAACCTATAATTTAAATTCATCTAGATATATTTTAAACAAAGCTTCATTTTGCTAGCGGAAAAGATAAAAATATTTTTATTTTTTCTGAATCCTATAAAATGGATCGTCCAAAAGAGTATAAATTCATGAGGCTAGACTTTACACATATATTTTTTTTAAATATGAATTTAAAGAAGCAAATTATCGAATTATGTTTTCTTTTCTGAAGATTAAACGGGACTTATTTCTTGGAAGGGCAACAAAACGGATCGTCCAAAAGAGTATATAAATTCGTGAAGCTACATTTACAGATGATTTTTTTTTAAATATGAATTTAATCTAGCAAATTATCGAATTCTGTTTTCTTTTTCTGAAGGTTAAACGGGACTTATTTCTTTGAAGGGCAAAGACGAGTAAATTACCCGTTGCGGCGGCATGCAACAGCCGACAGGCAACCGGCGCTGAAGGTCATCTGCGAAGGGAGCGACGACAGGATCCTTTGAATTGAGCAACAAAACTTCGTCTGAAGTAATAATGGCCTTTATATGCTCTAGATTTATGACAATGGCGCGCTCCCGCCCGAGAATTGTAGAAGGATAGGAAAGCACGGGATCAAGAATGCGTAAATCCCGAGCAGGAAGTCCTGCGCGTCGCATGATTACATGTTTGCCGACCTCGAGCAGCTCGCCATTCCCTGTGGCCTCTATCACCAGCCATGACCTCAATCCCCCGGTCCCCTTCGCCTTCTTACGTGATAATGATATTGCTGCATTTATGCGACGCCCCTCCACCAAGAACGAATCCTTCTCGTTCTCTGCCATTGCTGTGGACGGGCTGCTGATTTTGTTGGACGGGATTCGGTTCCTCATGCTTTCCTTCTCTGAGTCTTCTCAGTCAAAGTTTTTTGGGTTCCTCGATCCTCGCTCCCTTTCCTTTTGCTTTTAATCCATGAGACACTCAGGCAGGCCAGCCTTCGCTGCTTTGCTTTGAAACTATCGTTGAAGAATCCACAGCTCACCAGCGCATACAGTAAGTCAACGTGCATATTTTATTCATAAACGACCTTCGAGATTTTTACCAACAGAGGAATTGCTCGCCCGACCAGTGCGGGGCTTCAACGTATTCGTTCAACTTATATACGTCTTTATTTATCCATTTTATAGCTTTCGCTTTTCTCTGTTTTTTATTTTTATTTTTATTATTAATTTTTAAAGGTAATAACTTATCATGTGAACTCATCGACCTAAACTTATTTGATTGGATGGGTTGAACATCTCTTTTTTAAAGAATTTGGTCGGTGGAACATTTCTTTTTTTAAAAGGGCGGTTTGAATATTTATTATTTAATTTTTTATATATCTTTAAGTCTTTAATCTATGAATTAATTTGATATTATATTTTGATTACATAACTTGCAAAATCAGGGAGTAGAATCCAATTGGATTCCGTATAATAAGAGCCATATAAAGACGAGGTCATGGTGTAGAATCCTATTCGACCCCGTATAATAAGAACCGTAAAATGATTATAGTGTTTTTTTATAAAGAAAAAAAAAAATTAAGTTGCATTAATTGTGGTCATAAAAGGTGTTTAGGTATGTCTTTCTTTAATATTAATTTAATAAAAGGTTTTTTTTCTAAGTTAGGTTAATTTTATCACTGGAAAAAATATTGTACACTAAGGCAGTAGCCTGTGCATAGCCATGCCTGATAGTTGGTAAAAGACAGCAGAAATAGAGTCTAGATTGCCCAAAATGGGAAACCAGTCCAAATCAAAAAACGAGTGCAAAATTAACTTGCTGCCCACAAAAGGGAAACCAGCAATTACGCATAATTGTTTATCAGTGTTTCAAAATTAAACAAAAGACCATCTAGGGATCCTAAAACTATCAATTTTTCCTGAACCCCCATTAACTAAGCTAGAAAGCACAATCCCAGTGAAAACCTGAGAAAAAGCAGACACGTGGCAAGCTGTGTGGCGAACCATGTGGCGAACACATGCCAAGCAGAGTCGCTGACTAGGAGCGAGGTGGAGGCGACGGGTGTTCCTCCACAATGAAGCACCTGTACTCCTCCATGTCAACATCTGCCTGGTGGAGAGCCTCCGTGTCGTCAGGTTGTTGCGCCGATTGTTTTTCCTCAATGAAACAGTTGTAAGGTTCCACCTCTTCTTCTGCCTTCTGGTCCGCGTCCGCCTCCTTTCCTGTTTGTCCCATTTCCTTCTCAATTTGTCGCATCCTTGCTCCGTGGGTGCTTGCCTGAGCCATGTCCAAAGTTGCTCTATTATGGCCACCTCCATCAGTGGCCTACTCCTTAATTGTGCTAGTTTGGCCACCACCTGCAATGGTCTGTTCCTCAATTGCGTACTCCGTCTCATGAAAGCTAATGGAGATAGTGGCAGTGATGAAGGGCTTGTTCTTTGAAGAACGAAAGGTGAATTGAGCGGACTGGAGATGCGTATGAGGATTTGAGGGAGTACCCCTGGGGGGCGAAGCAAGATTGGAGGGACTTCCGCTGGGAGGTGAGGCAGGGGGCGTCGAATGGTGGCTGTGAGGTTGAGAGTGGCCTTTGCCTCTGCCACTGCAGGTGTTTGGGTAGCACCCTGTAATTCGCTGGGCCAGAGAGGAGGTGGACTCTAAGACCGGGGAAGGTGGGGGACGACCCAGGCTTCCTCTACTTCCACCCCGTTGACTGCGCATACGATGACGCGTTCTCGTCATGTTGGCTCCAGAAATTTGTGAATTTCTTCCGGAATTGGGCTCAGGGTAATGCAGAGGCTCAGTGAAATTAACAGGTGGCTCTGAGGAGGGACTGGCTGCAGAGGCCAAGTGGAAGACGTAATGGCAGGCCAGGCTCTGGGTGAAGTGAATTCCTGGGCCTAATTCAATACAGCAGAGGAGATGGCAGCGCCTCCCGATGGAAGTGCGAGAGCTAGGTGCAGTAGCAGCTTGAGGGCAGCGGCATTGCAGAGGCAAAGGATGATGGATAGGTGCAGTGGTAAGAGTATCGCCGGTATTCATTTTTGCGTGGAGCCGAGGTAGGTGGTTGCAGACAGGTTGGAGACGACGTACCCTTAATTGCCATTTATGGCTATTATTAATGTCATGTTTAGACCAATGTGCTAGATTACGGAGGGCCATGTGGTTTAGCCACATGCCATTCCATTCGGCTGCCACCACATTATTCCTAGTAAGCACCCGCATCCGGGGTTAATAAAAGGTCTTTAATTATGTTTATTTTTGTAATTTTAACTTAATGAAAAGTGTTTAACTATGTTTATTTTTTAATATTAATTTAATAAAATGTATTTAATTATTTTTATTTTTTAATAATTAGACAAATAATACCATAAAATTTTAATTATATTTTTATTAATATTATTTTTACATTTATTTGTCAATTTCATATTAAGTAGAAAAGGAATTATCTATCTCTTTTATATTTTTTTTAAAAAAGATTATCTATCTCTTTGAACTAAAAATATTTTTTATATTTGTTTTAAAAGTATTTCAAATGTCTCTTAATCTTACATTTAAAAATAATAAATGTTTTATATATAATAAATTAAAAATAAATGATAAAAATAATCAATACTAATCATAAATAAAAAAAAAAAAAAACTTCAAATTTAATTGATGTGGCCAGCCCACGTGGTCCCACGCTAGCCCAACCTACGTGGACCTTCACTGATATTTTGATTCGGATATGGTGTGATTGCGATTTATTTTGGTAGGTGATTATTAATCAACCCATGGTACTTTGCCTTGTCTCTGCCCATGACACCTGTCCTCCTCGAAGTTACCAAACCCTAATTCACTTAACTCCCTTTTCACTGCCGGTTCGCGCCTATTCGGTCATTTTCACCCTGTCACTTTGTTCTCTGTGGTTTCGCTCTGGTATTCGGCTCCGCCTCTGGTTTTTCTGCCTGTGGTGATACACTGTTGAACTTCCGCTGGTTTTATGGGAAAACAATGTTGTTTAACTCTGTCAACTCGTCGGTGTATTCGTTTCAGGCCTTATTGGTGAGTTATGGTTCCTCCACTAAGCATTCAACTCGTTTTCGTGACTGTGTGAACATTACTAGTTTTTACTCCTGTACATACTGTCTGTTCTTGTCATTTTTGTGAATTCGTGGTGAATATTGGTAGTGAAGGTTCGCTGGTTTGCTCAGTAGACAAAAGCACAATTCGATGGTCTTCAACCTGGTCCTTCTCCGGTGCTCGGCTCTGTAACTCAGGTAATATATTGTTTCTTGCTATATTCCATTATTCTTTGTTCGAGCTGGAGCTAACATTCCGCAGCCCCTCTGTGGTCAGGGTTAACACTTCGTTTCTGCGAGCTTATGGGTTCGGTTCACTTCAGGTATGGCTATTCTCCTCAGCCATACACGGGGTTTTGTTTTCTGTTAATTTCTTTACAACTTCGTGATGTTGTTTTCTGGTGCGAGGGTTTTGATTAGTTACAAACCCTAACCTCAATCTTCTGTTGTGGTTGCAGGTGACCGGTTCCGTGACTTCGCAAGGGTTTCGGTCGATACCTCCCGGGTAGCTCTGTTCTTATCTCAGTTTCTTCTGTGGCTCTTCGTCTTTGCTGTATTTACTTGCACCTGTTGTCTGTATATTAGATAGCTGTCGAGTCTAGTGTTTGTGTTGGTTCCAACCCGTAGCCGTAGCTTGGAAGGTTTCTGTGAATTCTTTTATTTGGTGGCTCGGTTCAACAAACCCTCGTTGCACAGTTCTTTCATGTAATTTTGAGTTCTATAGACTTGCAATGTAATATACAGTGGTATATAATATGGATTTAAGTTTGGTTCTGGTGCTTACCCGATTTTGACTGTGGACTGTTGTATCCTTCGATATCGTTTGTTTCTTCTCGCCTTGTGCTCACTCTCGGTCTCGGCTAGTCATTAGACTTTTGGGGGTCATGAAACTCTGTTACTGTATTTGCCTGCAATGAATTGTATGTATAGTAATATATATGTGAATTCTATTACAGAGGACATAAATATCGCAATCGTATGTTTATTTGTGCACTGAATTTAGATGAAGGAAATTGAATGTATTTCTCTTATTCTCTTTCAAATGCTTCGCTGCTGAACCCCTCTGGGTTATTTTGTTTGTCCTTTTATACAATAGTTTCAGGCAGTTAGATAATTGCTGGTAGTTATTCCATTACAGTTTGCCTGGCAGTTACTATAGACTTACTTTACTTGACTATTCGTTTGTTTACTTTGTCTCCTTTGTTCCATAAGGGTTTGCTGTTTACATTGCTTATTGATGTTAATCTAATTTTAACAACTCTAACTAAGACCTGTTACTACAGTTGAAATAAAATAAATAGAAATTAAACTAACAGAATCTAATGTTGTAGTTGACCATGGAAGAAATTTAAATAAAAACATAAGAACTCTGACAGGCTTGCTGTCCATTTGTCGAACTGTTCATCTTTCCCAATCTTCTTCAGAAACTTTGTTCGCCCTCTCTCGGTCTTCACCCTGTCGACCAGATGCTCCTGCATCAGGCTGCCGGGGTAAAAGAGAGATCTCATGGCTCCGTTCCATAAGTTCCTCCACCGAGTAGCTAGCCTTCCGAATCTGTGTCTCGTCGAGCCAGGAGCTGTCCTCCATTGGACGGTCCTTCCACTTGACGAGGTAACGCAGATACTCCTTCCTGCGCGTCTTCTTGGCTACCTATGTGCTGATGATTCCTTTGATTTCATGGGTCCTGACTGAAGGCAACTGTTTCTTCCAAAGACTGCTCTCGAGCTGGGTATCCCGTTGTGGCTGTACCATTCTTTCATCTTCCGCCTGGGCATGATATGGGAACAGGTCTACCACGTTGAATATGGGTGATATACCTATATCAGGTGGTAGCTGAATTTCATATGCATTCGCTGAAAATTTGCGCAGAATTTTGCATGGGCCGATTTTCTTGAACTTCAGTTTGTTATACGTACCCTTAGGAAACCGTTCCCAGCGCAAATGCGCAAGGACTTCGTCTCCAATCTCAAAATGTACCTCATGCCGCTTTATGTCTGCATGCTGCTTATATTTCTGCGTGCTGTCCTGTAATCTCAATTTAACTTTCTCATGCAGTTCGCTCATTGCTTCGGCAAAATCTTCCTCGTCTGCACTTCTCCTTTCTAGCTGTCCCAAATCTCGTAACTCATGTACTCCTCGCGGATGCATACCATACAAGATTTGGAATGGGCTAAGACCGGTGCTCCGATTAGGCAAATCGTTATAAGCGAATTCTGCCTGGGCAAGAGCTCGATCCCACAATCGCGATTTTTCTCCTGTCAAGCTTCGTAACAAGTTGCCCAAACTCCTGTTCACTACCTCTATCTGTCCATCAGTCTGCGGGTGATACGCAGAACTTAAATTTAATTGTGTGCCCAGCTTTTTCCACAGGGTGCGCCAAAAATGCCCTGTAAATTTCACATCCCTGTCTGAAACTATAGTTTTAGGTAAGCCATGTAATCGAACTACTTTTGTGAAGAAGAGATGTGCCACGTTTGTGGCGTCGCTAGTCTTCCGGCAATGAATGAAATGAGCCATCTTTGAAAACCTATCTACCACCACCATCACTGAATCATATCCCCACTGCGTTCTAGGCAATCCTAGGACAAAGTTAATGCTGACTGAATCCCACGGCCTGCTTGGAACTGGTAGGGGTGTGTATAATCCAGTATTCTGGCTGTGTCCTTTCGCCAGTTGGCAGATTTTACACCTAGTTACATACCTCTGTACGTCCCGACTCATTTTCGGCCAGTAATAAAAATGTCCTAGTTGTTCCAACGTTTTATGAACGCCAAAATGTCCTGCTAAACCGCCACTGTGTTTCTCTTTTACTAAATTTTCCCTCATCGAACAATCCAGAATACATAGCTGTCCACCTCGAAATAATAATCCTTCCTGTAAATTAAAATCTAGCCATGGGCTTGTATTCCTTAAGACAGGATTTTGGCATGCCTCAAAGGCTTCCTTGAAATCCGTGTCCATCTGGTACAAATCCTTCAAATACTCAAATCCCATCAACTGTATGCCACTTTCCTGTAAGAGCAAAGCTCTTCTGCTTAAAGCATCCACCACTTTGTTGGCTTGCCCACTTATGTGCTTCAACACAAAAGTAAAACTTTGCAGGTACTCCACCCACTTGGCGTGCTTATGGTTTAGTTTGTGCTGCTGTGTTATGTACTGTAACGCAGAATTATCAGAGAACAAAACGAACTCATTACCTAGTAAGTAGTGCCTCCAATGCTTCAAGGCTTGAACCACTGCATAGAATTTTTTGTCGTATGACGAATACTTCTGCCGACTTTCATTTAGTTTCTCACTAAAGAACGCCACTGGTCTGTCCTCTTGACTGAGTACAACGCCAATAGTTGTCCCGCTTGCATCACACCGAACCTGAAAAGGTTTGCTAAAATCGGGCTGCCTCAAGATTGGCCTTTCCGTTATTTTCCGCTTCAGAAGTTGGAAACTGTCTTCTGCCGCCTTAGTCCAGCAAAAAGGTTGGCTGGCCTTTTTGATGGTCTCTAGCATTGGTGCACAGATTTCACTAAAATTCTTAATGAACTTTCTATAAAAACTTTCTAAACCGTGAAAGCTACGTACCTCGAATAAATTCTTTGGTGACGACCAACTTATGATCGCTGTAATCTTCTCTGGGTCCATTTTCAACTCATTCTCTGCCACTACAAATCCCAGATAAATTAACTCCTTCTGTAAGAAAGTACATTTCTTCAAATTTATCAACAGTTTGTTCTGCTGCAGCTTCTCGAATACTCTTCAAATATGTTGAAGGTGCTCTCTTTTCGTCCTGCTAAAAATTAAAATATCGTCTAGATAGACTATCACGAATTTTCCAATAAATTCCTTTAACATTTCGTTCATCAGTCTCATAAAAGTACTTGGAGCGTTACTCAACACAAATGGCATAACCAGCAATTCGTACAGTCCTTCGTTGGTCTTGAAGGTTGTCTTCCATTCGTCTCCTTCTCTAATTCTGATCTGATGATACCCACTTTTCAAATCTATTTTTGTAAAATATGCTGCCCCACTAAGACAGTCCATCATGTCATCCATCCTAGGCAAGGGAAACCTGTATCGAATGGTGATCTTGTTTATAGCCCGCGAATCTGTACCCATTCGCCACTCTCCACCCTTCTTGGGCGCAAGGACTGTAGGTACTGCATAGGGGCTTAAACTTTCTCTGATCAGTCCCTTGTCTAACAACTCCTGTACTTGTTTGCGTACTTCTTCATTGTCCTTTGGACTCATTCTGTACGCTGCCTTGTTCGGTAAGCTTGCTCCTGGTATAAAATCAATGTGATGGCTGATGCTCCTTTTAGGAGGCAACTTATCAGGTAACTCATCAGCCGCAATATCTTGAAATTCTTCTAACAACTCTTGTATTTCCCTGGGCAATTCTGTTTTCTCTAGGCTCAGTAATACTGGCTTCATCCTCCTCACAACTGCAAAATTAATTTCAGTTTCATCAGTCTGCTTTATGAACTGTTTTCCTCCCATTAATAACGCCTTTGTTCCACTTGATTCTGCTGAATCTTCCTCTTTGATGGGTACGAGTGTGTGTTTGACCCCATCCTTCGTAAACTTGTAACAATTTGTTTTCCCATCGTGTGTCACCTTCCTATCATACTGCCATGGTCTTCCGAGCAGTATGTGGCACACGTCCATGGGCATAATATCGCAGACCACTGTATCGTGGTACTTGCCAATGCAAAACTCCACTTCGCATTGTTCGTCAACCAACAGCTGGTGGCCTTTCTATAGCCACGACACCTTGTAAGGTGTGGGGTGCTTCAGCCTCTTCAACCCCAGTTTTTCTACCATCTCAGTGGCAACCAAGTTATCCGTACTCCCGCTGTCTATTATCACCTTGCAGCATTTCCCATGCGATTTACAGACTGTCTGAAACAATGACTTCCACTGTGTTGGTTCAGCCACTTCCTTGATTGGCTTTAACAGAACTTTATTCAAAAGCAATGCTTCTCCCGTTTCTGCCATATCTTCCACTTCCCGTGGTTGCGCTTCAGCTTCTTCAGGCTAAATCATATACGTTCCTCTCTGACCTGTCTGCTCAACTTCTGGGCATTCAAAGGATCGATGTCCCCACTTTTGACACCTATAGCACTGGAAACCAGTTCCCCTTCCGTGGCCATTCCCTCGTCCTCGCTGATATGACCGACCTCCTCTGGTGCTGTCTCCTTTGTCTGCTGCCCCTGAAGTTTTTGAGCTGCTGCCTTCTTCACTGTTCGCAGCACTCTTTCCTCTTCCGTAGGACTATCCTCGTCCTCTACTATTTCCTCTCCCTCTCCTGTTATTCTGCTTCCTATTAATTTTCTCCTCAGCCTTCACAGCACTCTGAAAAGCTTCTTCAATACTTCTGGGAGAAAGAATGCTAATTTCATCTAGGATCTCCATCCTCAAACCGTTGACATACCGTGCTATCTTTTCTGGAGTCTCATCTGTATAACCAGCACGTAGATTTACCCGGTAGAACTCTTTCGTGTAGTCTTTGACAGTCATACCCTTCTGTCTCAAATTCTGTACTCGCCGACATAGTTCAACCTGGTAATCTTTCGGCAGAAATCTGCCTTTCAGTTTCGCTACCATCCTTGACCATTTTCGTATGGGTAATTTATTCAGTCTTTTTCTGTCTGCCTGGACATTATACCACCACAAGAGGGCATGTCCCTTCAACTTAGTAGCAGCGAACTTGACTCTCTTATCCTCCTTAACTTCTTCATTCTCAAAATATTTATCTAGTTCGCTTATCCAATCTAGTAGGATATTAGCAGACAGACTACCATCGTAATTTGAAATTTCTCTCTTTGGCTTGCTGCTGGCCAATAAGATTGAACGCAGCAGTCTCAATTCTGGAGCTTCTTCGTCAGAAGCGTCTGCAGCAGCTACTGTTTCTTCCTCACTGTCATCTACCAATTCTGGGTCTCTTCGTCTACCCGCTTCCACTGCTTCCAAGCGAGCTGTAAGAACTCTGATCTGATCTCTTAATCCTTCATCTGCTCCCCTACGTGCACCTCTTCCACGCCCTCGTCTTGGCGCTTGTCCTTCTGCCATCTTCCTCTAAATAATAAATGTAAATAAAATAAAAAAAACTTGGCTCTGATACCAATTGATGTGGCCCGTCCACATGGTCCCACGCCAGCTCACTCCCTCACGGTACTTCACTGATATATGTTATTGATTATGGTTTGATTGCTAATATTTTGGGTTCGATTTGGTAATTGAATGCGAAGGTGATTGTTAATCCACCTCCCGGTACTTGCCCGTCCTCGCTATGACACCTGTCCGCCTCGAGTTTGCTGAAACCCTAATCTCTCTATCACCCTTTTCCCTTGTCAACTCGCGCTCATTTGCATTGTTACTCCGCCGTTTTCGCTGCTCTGTGGCCTCGTTTCGAGCTCGGCTCCGCTTCTGTGATAACTGCCTGTATATGATGATACTCTGCTGAATTTCTGAGGGTTTCTTGCTAAATGTCATGGTTTGACACTGTATTTCTGCCTGTGTATCTGGTTCATGCGTTTCACTGGTAAGTTGTGGCTCTTTACTAGGTTTTCTGTTGGTTTTTCCGTGACTATGCTCTGTCGACTGGTTATCCTTCTGTATTGTTGTTTGTCTCGGCTAATGGCGCTGCAATTTATGGTAAATCTTGGTGTTGAGGGTTTCTGGTTTGCTCAGTTGGCAATGTGCAGTTGGTTGGTCTGCAACTTGGTCTTCTCCGGCGCTCGACTCGATGCTCAGGTAAATTAACTGGTTCCCTGCTATTCTTGTTTATTTGCTTCTCGGACTATTACTAACAAGCTCGGCCCCTCCGTGGTAAGGGTCTCGTTTCGGTGAGTTGGGGTCTCGTTCACCTACAGGTTAGGCCTTCTCCCTTTAGCCATATACGCCTTACTTCTAGCTAGTTCGTTTTTAACTTTACGCTTTACTTTCTGGTTCGAGGGTTTTGTTATGACATCAAACCCTAACCTTCTTCTTTGCTGTTGTTATAGGTGACCGGTTCGGTGGCTCTTCACACAGGCTTCGATCGATGTTCCTCCGGGTAGTTCTGTTCTCTTTCTTGGTTGATTTCGTGGCTCTTAAGTTTTTCCTGTGTATGCTTGTGTCGATGGTCTGTATATTTAAATGCCCTGGTGGCTTTCTGCTCTTTACTATAGTTTCAGCGTCTGTATATTTGGTTGCTGTAGCGTTTGAGGGTTGGGTTCTCCCACCCGTAGCCGTGGTTTAAAGTTCTCTGTCACTTCTATTAGTAGGTGATGCGGTTCATCGAACCCTCATCACGAAATTCATTTATGTAACATTTAATTGTACAGGCCTGCAATGTAATATATATATATTGGAAGTTTGCAAATTTTATGTCTACTTTCTGGTATTGTCTCTTACCCGGTTTCGACCGTGGGTCGTTGTGCTCCTCGATTTTATTCGCCTTTTCACGCCTGCTGTTCACTCGTCTTGACTTGTCTTGCACTCGGTTATTTGGAATGTCGATCCTGTATTTACCTGTAACGTTATTTGTTACGCGATAATGTATATATATACTTGAGCTCGTTCTGTGACTCTCTGTCACTGTGTTTGCCTGCCGAATGATTTGTACAGAAATATATTTGTATAGAAATCTTTAAAATAAAAGGACTCATGTATTTCGTTCATACATCTATTTGTGCACAGAATATTTAGATGAAGGGAAATTTTGACTTCTAATACTTTATTTTTCTCTTTCTATTACTTAGCTGCCGAACCCTTTCTGGGTTTTTGGTCTGTCCCTTTATACAATAGGTACAGGTAGTTTGATAACTGTAGGCAGTTATCTTTTACAGTTTGTTAGACAGTTATGTTATTTCAGTTTTGCTTGGCAGTTACTAAAACTTACTCTGCCTGTCTTCGTTTGTCTAATTTGTCTCTCTGGTCCCACAAAGGGTTGCTGTTTACATTATTGGTATTAATCTAATTCTAATAACTACAATTAACACCTGTTGCTACAGTAAAGTAAAATAAATAAAAATTAACCAATCAAAAACTAAATGCTGTAGTTGACTTTGGTAGAAAAATAAAAATAAAAATGCAAGAACCTGACAGACTTGCTGTCCCTTGTCGAACTGTTTATCTTTCCCAATCTTCTTCAGAAACTTTGTCTGCCCTGTCTCGGTCTTCGCCCTGTCGACCAGATGCTCCTGCATCAGGCTGCCGAGGTAAACGAGAGATCTCATGGCTCCGTTCCATGAGCTCCTCCACCGAGTAGCCTGCCTTCCGAATCTGTGTTTCGTCGAGCCAGGAACTGTCGTCCATTGGACGGCCCTTCCACTTGACGAGATAACGTAGATACTCCTTTCTGCGCGTCCTCTTGGCTACCTATGTGCTAATGATTCCTTCGATTTCATGAGTCTTAACCGACGGTAACTGTTTCTTCCAAAGACTGCTCTCGAACTGGGTGTCCCGTTGTGGCTGTACCATTTTTCCGTCTTCTGCCTCGGCATGATATGGAAACAGGTCTGCCACGTTGAATATGGGCGATATGCCTATATCAGGTGGCAGTTGAATTTCATATGCATTCGCTGAAAAATTGCGAAGAATTTTGCATGGGCCGATCTTCTTAAACTTTAGTTTGTTATACGTACCCTTAGGAAACTGTTCCCGACGCAAATGCGCAAGCACTTCGTCTCCAATCTCGAAATGTACCTCACGTCGTTTGATGTCTGCATGCTGTTTATCTTTCTGCGTGCTGTCCTGTAATCTCAATTTAACTTTCTCGTGCAGTTCGCTCATCGCTTCAGCAAAATCTTCCCCGTCTGCACTCCTCCTTTCCAGCTGTCCTAAGTCGCGTAATTCATGTACTCCCCGCAGATGCATACCATATAAGATTTGGAATGGGCTCAGACCTGTGCTCCGATTAGGCGAATCGTTATAAGCGAATTCTTCCTGGGCCAGAGCTCGATCCCACAATCGCGAGTTTTCTCCTATCAAACTTCGCAATAAGTTGCCCAAACTCCTGTTCACTACTTCCGTCTGTCCATCAGTCTGCGGGTGATACGCGGAACTGAAATTTAACTGTGTGCCCAGCTTTTTCCACAGGGTGCACCAAAAATGCCCTGTAAATTTTACATCCCTGTCTGAAACTATAGTTTTTGGTAAGCCATGTAATCGAACTACTTCTGTGAAGAAGAGATGTGCCACATTGGTGGCGTCGCTAGTCTTCCGGCACGGAATAAAATGAGCCATCTTTGAAAATCTATCCACCACCACCATCACTGAATCATAACCCCGCTGCGTTCTAGGCATTCCTAGGACAAAGTCAATGCTGACTGAATCCCAAGGTCTGCTTGGAACTGGTAGGGGCGTATATAACCCAGTATTCTGGCTGTGCCCTTTCGCCAGTTGGCAGATTTTACATCTGGTTACATACCTCTGTACGTCCCGACTCATTTTCGACCAGTAATAAAAATGTCCTAGCTGTTCCAATGTTTTATCAACGCCAAAATGTCCTGCTAAACCTCCGCTATGTTTCTCTTTTACTAGATTTTCCCTCATCGAACAATCCAGAATACAGAGTTGTCCACCACGAAATAACAATCCTTCTTGCAAATTAAAATCCAGCCATGGGCTTGTATTTCGTACGACAGGATTTTGGCATGCCTCAAAGGCTTCCTTGAAATCCGCGTCCATCTCGTACAAATCCTTCAAATACTCAAACCCCATCACCTGTATGCCGCTTTCCTGTAAGAGCAAAGCTCTTCTGCTCAAAGCATCTGCCACTTTGTTGGCTTGCCCACTTATATGCTTCAACACGAAAGTAAAACTTTGTAGGTACTCCACCCACTTGGCATGCTTATGGTTCAATTTGTGCTGTTGTGTTATGTACTATAACGCAGAATTATCAGAGAACAAAACGAACTCATTACCTAGTAAGTAGTGCCTCCAATGCTTCAAGGCTTGAACCACTGCATAGAATTCTTTGTCGTATGACGAATACTTTTGCCGGCTTTCATTTAGTTTCTCACTAAAGAATGCCACTGGTCTGTCCTCTTGACTGAGTACAGCACCGATAGCTGTCCCGCTTGCATCACACCGAACCTGAAAAGGTTTGCTGAAATCGGGCAGCCTCAAGATTGGCCTCTCCGTTATTTTCCGCTTCAGAAGTTGAAAATTGTCTTCTGCCGCTTTAGTCCAGCAAAAAGGTTGACTGGCCTTTTTGATGGTCTCTAACATTGGTGCGCAGATTTCACTAAAATTCTTAATAAACTTTCTGTAAAAACTTGCTAAACCGTGAAAGCTATGTACCTCGAATAAACTCTTTGGTGACGGCCAACTCATGATCGTTGTAATCTTCTCTGGGTCCATTTTCAACTCATTCTCCGCCGCTACGAACCCCAGATAAATTAACTCCTTCTGTAGGAAAGTGAATTTCTTCAAATTTACCAGCAGTTTGTTCTGCTGCAGCTTCTCGAATACTCTTCGGATATGTTGAAGGTGTTCTCTTTTTGTCCTGCTAAAAATTAAAATATCATCCAGATAGACTATCACAAATTTTCCAATAAATTCCTTTAACATTTCGTTCATCAGTCTCATAAAGGTACTTGTAGTGTTACTCAACCCAAACGGCATAACTAGCCATTCGTACAGTCCTTCGTTGGTCTTGAAGGCTGTCTTCCATTCATCGCCTTCTCTAATCCTGATCTGATGATACCCACTTTTTAGATCGATTTTCGTAAAATACGCTGCCCCACTAAGGCAATCCATCATGTCATCCATCCTAGGCAAGGGAAACCTGTAACGGATGGTGATCTTGTTTATAGCTCTCGAATCTGTACACATTCGCCACTCTCCACCCTTCTTGGGCGCAAGGACTGTAGGTACTTCACAGGGGCTTAAACTTTCTCTGATCAGTCCCTTGTCCAATAATTCCTGTACTTGTTTGCGCACTTCTTCATTGTCCTTTAGACTCATTCTGTATGCTGCCTTGTTTGGTAAACTTGCTCCCGGTATAAAATCGATATGATGGCTGATGCTCCTTTTAGGAGGTAACTTATCAGGCAACTCCTCAGCCGCAATATCTTGAAATTCTTCTAACAACTCTTGTACTTCCTTAGGCAATTCTGTTTTCTCTAGGCTCAGTAATATTGGCTTCATCCTCCTCAGAACTGCAAAATTTATTTCAGTTTCATCAATCTGTTTTATGAACTGTTTTCCTCCCAATAATAACGCCTTCGTTCCGCTAGATTCTATTGAATCTTCCTCTTTGATGGGCACGAGTGTGTGTTTGACCCCATCCTTCGTAAACTTGTAACAATTTGTCTTTCCATCGTGTGTCACCCTCCTGTCATACTGCCATGGTCTTCCGAGCAGTATGTGGCACACGTCCATGGGCATAATATCGTAGACCACTGTATCGTGGTACTTGCCAATGCGAAACTCCACCTCGCATTGTTCGTCAACCAACAGCTGGTGGCCTTTCTGTAGCCACGAAACCTTGTAAGGTGTGGGGTGTTTCAGCCGCTTTAACCCCAACTTTTCTACCATCTCAGTGGCAACCAAGTTATCCGTACTCCCGCTGTCTATTATCACCTTGCAGCATTTCCCATCTGATTTACAGACTGTCCGAAACAACGACTTCCGCTGTGTCGGTTCAGACACTTCCTTGGTTGGCTTTAATAGAACTTTATTCAGAAGCAATGCTTCTCCCGTTTCTGCCACATCTTCCACTTCCCGTGGTTGCGCTTCAGCTTCTTCCGGCTGAACCATATACATTCCTCTCTGACCTGCCTGCTCAACTTCTGGGCACTCAAAGGATCGATGTCCCCATTTTTGACACCTGTAGCACTGGAAACCAGTTCCTCTTCTGCGGCCATTCCCTCGTCCTCGCTGATATGACCGACCTCCTCTAGTGCTGTCTCCTTTGTCAGCTGTCCCTGAAGTTTTTGAGCTGCTGCCTTCTTCACTGTTTGCAGCACTCTTTCCTCTTCCGTAGGACTGTCCTCATCCTCTACCATTTCCTCTTCCTCTCGTGTTATTCTGCTTTCTATTAATTTTCTCCTCAGCCTTCACAGCACTCTAAAAGGCTTCCTCAATACTTCTGGGAGAAAGAATGTTAATTTCATCCAGGATCTCCATCCTCAAACCGTTGACATACCGTGCTGTCTTTTCAAGAGTCTCGTCTGTGTAACCAGCACGTAGATTTATCCGGTAGAACTCTTCCGTGTACTCTTTGACAGTCATACCCTTCTGTCTCAAATTCTGCACTCTCCGACATAGTTCAACCTGGTAATCTTTCGGCAGAAACCTGCCCTTCAGTTTTGCTACCATCCTCGCCCAATTTCGTATGGGTAATTTATTCAGTCTTTTTCTGTCTGCCTGGACATTATCCCACCACAAGAGGGCATGTCCTTTTAACTTAGTAGCAGCGAACTTGACTCTCTTATCCTCCTTAATTTCTTCATTCTCAAAGTATTTATCCAGTTCTCTTATCCAATCTAGTAGGATATCAGCAGACAGACTACCATCATAATTTGAAATTTCTGTCTTTGGCTTGCTGCTGGCCAATAAGATTGAACGCAGTAGTCTTAATTCTGGAGCTTCTTCATCAGAAGCTTCTGCAGCAGCTACTGCTTCTTCCTCACTCTCATCTCCCAATTCAGGGTCTCTTCGTCTACCCGCTTCCACTGCTTCCAAGCGAGCTGTAAGAACTCTAATCTGTTCTCGTAATCCTTCATCTGCTCCCCTTCGTGCACCTCTTCCACGCCCTCGTCTTGGCACTTGTCCTTCTGCCATCTTCCTCTAACTAATTAATAAAATAAAAAAATAAAAAAAAACTGCTTTGATACCAATTGATGTGGCCCGTCCACACGGCCCCTCACCAGCTCACTCCCTCACGGTACTTTCAGATTTTGGTTATTGATTATGGTTGATTGTTAATCTTTTGGGCTCAATTCGATAATGAATGCGATGGTGATTATTAACCTACCTCTTGGTACTTCGTCCGTCCTCGCGGTAACACCTGTCCGCCTCGAGCTTGCTGAAACCCTAATTCTCCCGGTTGCCCTTTTGTCTAGTCATTTCGCGCTCATTGTCATTTTACTCTGTTGTTTCACTGCTCTGCGGTCTTGTTTCGAGCTCGGCTCTGTCTCTGCGATACCTATCGACACTTAGCTAATTTTCTATGGATTTCTTGCTCAAATTTATGTTTTGTCACCGTATTTCGTCCTACATATCTAGTTCACGCATTCATTGGTAAGTTATGGCTCTGTTCTTGGTTTTCTTGTTGGCTTTTTCCCGTGGGTTACTCTGTCGACTAGTTATCCTTCTGCGTGATTGATTGTCTCGGCCAATGGCGCTGCGTTTTTATGGTAATTTCTCAGTATTGAGGGTTTCTATTGTGCTCAGTGGCAATGTACAGTCGATGGGCCTGCAACTGCTGTTCTCCGGCATTCAACTCGACGTTCAGGTAACTTCTAGTTCTCTGCTATATCTACTCATTCGCTTCTCGAATTGTGACTGACAAACTCGGCCCCTCCGTGGTCAGGTTTTGTCTCGATGAACAGGGGAATCGTTCACCTACAGGTACAGTAGCCTCCCTTCTTCTTTACTCATCGTCCTTCCAGCCATTTCGTTCCTTTAATTATAAGCTTATGGTCGGTTTTCAGGTTCAGGGTTTTGTCACACCATCAAACCCTAACTTGTTTTCTTTCCGTCGTTACAGGTGACGGCTATGTGGCTCCTCGCAACAGGTTACGAATTTGTATTTCTGGGTAGCTTTGTGCTCTTCATTTGGTTTCTTTCGTATTCTTTTAGTCTGCCTGTAGCTTCTTGCTGGTTTGTAACTTAGGTGCCCTGGTGGCCTTCGGCTATGTGCTGTAGTCTCGCGTCTGTATATTGGTTGCTGTAGTGGTTGAGGGTTTGGTATGTTCCAACCATGACCGTGACTCTTTGGTTCTCTGTCACGTCTGTTAGTAGTTGAAGTGGTTCGTTGAACCCTCGTCACGAGTTTCGTTTGTAAACTATTTGATTATATCAGACCTGCAATGTAATATATATATATTTTGAATTTGCAAATTTCGTGATTAGTTTTCTGGGATTGTCTCTTACCCGGTTTCGACCTGGGGTCGTTATGCTCTTCGATCTTTTTCGTCTTTCTCATGCCTGCTGTTCGCTCGTCTTCGCTCGTCTTGAGTGTATCTAGCACTGGTTTATTTGGAATGTCGCTCCTGTGTCTTGACTGTAACGATATCTGTCATGCAATAAATTGTATCTGCTTGGACTGGTTTTGGTGACTCTCGGTCACTATGTTTATCTGTACGAGTTATTTGTTTAAAAATATATGTAAATAGAATTCTGTAGTTACAGAGGACTCATATCTTTCGATTTCACTTCTATTGGTGCACAAAATATTTGATGAAGGAAAATTTTAATTCTTATTACTTCAGTTTGTTCTTTCTATTACTTAGCTGCCAAACCCTTTCTGAGTTTTCGGTTTGTCCATTTATACAATAGATACAGTTCGTCTGATAACTGTAGGAAGTTACCTTTTACAGTCTGTTAGACAATTATGTCATTTCAGTTTTGTTTGGTAGTTAATAAAACTTACTCTACCTGTCTTCTTTTGTCTAATTTGTCTCTTTGGTCCCGCAAAGGGTTACTGTTTACATTATTGGCAATAATCTAATTCTATTAACTACAATTGACACCTGTTGCTACAGTAAAGTAAAATAACTAAAACTAACCAACAAAACTAAAAAAAAACTGTAGTTGACTTTGGTAAAGAAAATAAAATAAAAATGCAAGAACCTGACAGACTTGCTGTCCTTTGTCGAACTGTTTAACCTTCCCAGTCTTTTTCAGAAACTTTGTTCGCCCTGTCTCGGTCTTCGCCCTGTCGACCAGATGCTCCTGCATCAACAACGCCCCTAAATCAGTGACCCTGCAATTCCTGATGGCCACACACGACAGCTAATAGTTCAGCCTGAGTGGCAACCCTGATGGGGGAGGACTCAGGGCCTCCCCCCATGGTCAAACATGTGTTTCTGGCCATGAACAGATATGACAATTACATATTAGCATAAACATGATACGCATAATGAACCACAGGGTAAAGAAACTATAACCCCAGATAGGCAGCAAAATGTTGTAGGCAATGACAAGATGCCCAAAGAAACCTCTATGACCTACAAACCTGTAGCTACAGAACTTCCAAAGATTGAAATGCCTAGTTTGAGAATCAATACCCAAATCTAGTACATGAAACATCCTGCCTTTATCAAGAAATTTGTTGGGTTTTGGTCAACAGAGAAAGCCTTAGAGGGCTGGATTGCAGCCAAATGGAAACCAAAAGGACACATCAATCTGAAGCTAGGACCAAAGGGGTTCTTTACAATGTTATTCAACTGCATCAAAGATCAAAATAGGGCCATGGATAGTGGCCCTTATTTCTTCAATGCTGTTAGCCCATATCTACGTGATTGGATCGAAAGATTCAATCCGAACAAAGAAGATCTGAGCTCAGCACCAGTTTGGATCTGGTTAAATTTCCTTCTGTTGGAATACTGGGATGAGGAGTCCTTAAAAGACATTGGAAACGATTTGGGAGAGTTTATAAAAGTTGCAGAAAAACCAAAAGTCAGAAGGTACACTTCCTGTGCCCTCATCTGTTTCTGCATGCATCTGAACAAAGCTCTCACGAATTCGGTAAGTCTATTTCATGATGATTTTGAATGGTTTCAGACATTAGATTATGAGCATGTTCCATTCTAATGCAAAAAATGTCACGCTCATGGACATCTATTTCGAGATTGGCCAATTAATGCCAAGCCCTCCTCCAATACCGCCTCTGGGTAAACTGATCAAGATGACTTGACTAAAGTGAACTCTCAGAAAAGGAATCCTAAAAATCCTACTTCTCAGCCCAAAAATCCACCCTGCCAGCAATTCTACTCCCTCCACTAGCAATAGCTTTGACATTCTAGTTTAGCCTGCCTCAGTGGTCTCCGAGCCCCCCATGCACTCTTATGAGAATCCCAAATAACCCTCTATTAATCCCCATTCGGCTTCGTCTCTGGACCATATCCCCGAGCAAACCCAAGTCCTCCCATCCACCTCTTCCATTAAAGATTTAGCCTAGAAACCTAATGGTATGGACATCGATACCCTTTTGATTGATCCCAAGCATGCAGCTAACATCATGGCCAAGAGCAGTGAACTCAAGAAGATGGATGAAGAGCCTGAAAGCATTGACCTTGGAGACTTGGACATTTTTAGCATTGAACAAGAATGCAAGCAAAAACAATTTGATAAGATCCCAACAAGACAGTTAGAAAGTCTAGAGGTCATCCTATCGAGAGCACATCAACAACAATCTCTAGGAATTCAACCAGGAAGTCAGTGGAATGGAAATAACCTCTTCAAGGATACCAATAAACGAGGGAGAAGACAGATCTACAACAAACCATCCTCATCGAGGAATTGTTGGTAGAATCTGGAAGATATTCTAAACTCACAAAGTACTATAGGCCACTTCCAACCCTTGAATCATGAAACTCACATCATGGATACTAAGAGGGCTAAATGGCCCTGGGAAATACAGAATGATAAAGAACTTGATACAGTAGGAGAAACCTCATATCTTCTTTATGCAAGAAACAAAATGTAATATTACTTTTCTCAGCACCATTCTCTCAAAAGCATGGCCTGGTAGTCACTAAATGGTGGTGGATGCTACAAGAGCGTTGGGAGGATTAGCAATAACATGGAATGCACAAGTCATTGCATTCACAGATTTCCATGCAAAACATCACTTCATTCAAGCTAACTTCCATATTATGGGGACCAATGTGCATGGTCACCTCACTAATGTTTATTTCCCACAAGCTGCTGCAAACAAAACCACAACTTTGGACACGCTCACGCTGCTCAATGCCACTTGGGCCCATACACTTTGGATAACGGGCAGCGACTTCAATATGATCACTAAATTAGAGGAGAAACTAGGAGGTCAAATTAGATTGGACAATGAAAGTGAGTTCTTCAAGGAGTTCATACAAAGCAATTGGCTAATCAATCTTCCCTTCAACAATGGAATCTATGCTGGAATAACAAAAGATTTGGTCCTCATCAGATTGCTTCAAAGCTAGACAGATTTTTGATCTCAAATAATGCTATCCACCTCGCAGGAGACCTCTTAGCCTCTATTCTACCACTTGCAAGTTCGTACCATTGGCCCATTTTTCTTATGTGGCAAATACTAGGAAACTCTACTAGAATACCCTTCTGCTTTGAATCGTTTTGGTTGGCCTATCCAAATTTCAAAGATCTAGTTCACCATGCATGGAAATGTTTTCTTCCCCCTACAAGCTCCAAAATGTTTCAATTCCAACAAAATCTTAGGTTCGTAACAGTACAAATCAAACAGTGGAACCACACTACCTTTGGAAACATTTTTCAAGTGCATAGAGCCCTTACTCAAGAAATGGAGAAACTCCAGCAAACCATCATAAAAGAAGGAAGGACTGAAGCCCTCATTGAATAGGAAAAGAACCTTCAGTCATAGATAAAAAGAATAAGAAAAACGAGAGGAAATCCTCTAGAAACAGAAATCACGAATAAGATGGTTAAAGGAAGTTGAGAGGAATACAAAACTCTTCCATCGTACTACCATCCAGAGGCGAATGCATAACAACATCACCCAAATTCATAGTCAACAGAGAGACCGATTGGAATATCACGGGGATATTGAAAAAGAACTCCTCAAGCAATTCAAAATAGTCCATCAAGAACGTGACATCAATAGATAGCCAGCAATTGAAATGATCCTCCCACATATCCCAATGGTGATAACAGATGAACACAATCAATTGCTACTGCATCTAATTGCCTTATAAGATGTTGAATCAGCTATAAAACATCTTCAGGAAGGAAAAGCTCTTGGTACAAACTGCTTTACCTCCACTTTCTTTCATAGATTCTAGGATATTATCAAAGAGGAGGCCTGGAAAGTAGTCAAAGAGTCTAGAACACTCGATTGGGTGCTACCCTCTCTTATTACTCTCATCCCCAAGGAGGAACACTCTAATACTCTGGACAACTTCAGGCCTATAGACCTTTGCAATGTCATCTACAAAATCATATCTAAAGTTATAGCTTCTTTTTTGAAGTTGTTGTTTCCCCTGCTCATCTCGCCAAAAGAATCGGGCTATGTCGAAGGAAGGCAAATCATAGATGGCATCATCCTCACCCATGAGATCATCCATCCTCTCAAGCACCACAAGAAAACAGGTATGCTTCTAAAAATTGACCTATCAAAACCTTTTGATAAGTTGAGTTGGGTGCACATTCAAAATAAGTGAATTGCCTTTGGTTTCTCAAATGTTTGGGTATGACAGATCATGAGCTTAATCTCCTCAGCTTTCTTCTCCATTCTGGTTAATGAAATTCCTTCCACTCCCTTTCAACCCTCAAGAGGCATCTGTTAAGGGGATCCCCTCTCTCCTTTCCTCTTTGTTCTTATGGCTGAGGGGTTGGGTAGGACCATCAAACATGCCCTCCAGGAGCATCATCTTCGACGTACATCCCTTCTTAATTCCCCTGCCATCACCCACCAGCAATTTGTGGATGATAACATGTTATTTGGGCATCCCTCGGTCTAAGAAGCTCGAAAATTCAAATGTCTCCTTGACGACTTCTCAGCAGCCTCTGGACCGAGCATCAACACCGTTAAATCCTAGAGCTCCTTTTTTCATACTCCTACCATAATTCAAACATCCATAACCCACATTCTATGATTCTCTATTGCACTCCTCTTGGCAACTGCTTCTAGACAAAATTGAAACTCGTCTCACCTCCTTGACCTTTAGAGCCCTAAACATGGCAAGCGGACTAATCCTCATCAAAGCTATACTTCAATCTATGCCTCTTTATCTCTTCTCTGTATTAGCATAGCCTAAATGGGTTCTTAAAAAAATCAAAGATCTTTAACGGAACTTTCTCTGGGGATTGGCGGGACATAATCACAAATGGGCATTGGTCAAGTAGGCAACAGTCTGCCTCCCAAAAAACCTTGGGAGAATTGGTCTTCAGGACCCTTAACATAGTAACGTAGTCATGGGAGGAAGAATTTGGGGTGGAAGTGGCTTTCAGCTCCACACACGCCATGGGCGATCCTATGGAAAGCCAGGTATGCCTCCCTAATTTGGAATGTGGCTAGATCACACAGACATATGATCCATCAGCATAGTTTTTGGGAACTAAGAGATGGCAACAATGCCAACTTTCGGATGGATTCATGGCAGTAAAGACCTAGACTCAACAACTTAATCTCACTTTCGCAAACAGAGGACGAGGAAGCTCATCATTGAAAAATAGTTAACTAGTACTGGATTCCCACCCTCGATCAAGGATATAGACAATGACACAAAGTAGAACACATCATCAAGCATGCTATGGAGATAATATATAAGGAGTTGGACACAGATCTAACCAATAGGAGAATCATATTCTCTGATGAAAGGGATATCCTACATTGGGGCTATAAAACATGTGGAACCTTCACCACACAAGAGGCTTACAACCTGATGATTAATACTTAGACCAACAAGGACCCTCTCTGGGACAAAGTTTGGTCTCCTAAAATCTGGCCCAAGATCTCCACATTTCTATGGCTACTATGTCATAAAAGAATTCTTACCCGGGAGAGCTTAAGAATTTTTTTTTTTTTTTTTTTTTTTTTTTTTTTTTTTTTTTTTTTTTTTTTTTTTTATGGCCCCTCAAGATGCCCCAACTACAAGCTATAGGGGGAAACAATACAACATCTCATGGAATCCTGTTATTTGGCAAACAAACCTTGGGAAAAAAAAAATCAGATGTCAAAAAGATGGTAGAGTTAAAGAAGACATCACCAAAGCCATTCGCCACTGGGCTAAAAACCGTACAAAAGTCCCCTACTTAACTCCTTATGGAGAATTGTCGTAGGCCTACTCCTCTAGACAATTTGGAAGGAAAGGAATCGATGTATCTTCAGGAATCAAACCACCCTCATAGAGATCATATCGAGAAATCTATGCAGCAGCCTTCAGGAAACTCTAGCACTCCAAGCTTGGAGGGATGATGACTTTCCAACTGATCCATAAGAACGGGCTATATGGATAAATTGGAAACTTAAGATCATCGAGACTCAAGAGCACCCCAATAGATCCATCCCTTCGCACCACTCTTCCAACAAATGGTGCCTCTGCCTCCAAGATTTACCTAGTTAAACTTTGATGGCGCTTCTAAAGGTAATATAGGTCAGGCCAGACATGGAGGAATCTTTAGGGATCACTATGGCAATCTTTCGCTACTTTTCCTAGGCACTTCAGGATGGGATACAAACAACTCAGTTGAACTGGAAGGATTGTGGCAAGGTCTCAAACTCGCTTAGCAAAGTGGCTACTTTCCCTTAATAATCGAAGGAGATTCACAAAATCTCATCAATATGGCTAATCAAATTATTTAGGGAACTCCAGTAAGCAAGCTATCCTATAGTTGGAGACTTGTAGCTCGTTTGAAACTCATTGTGCATTGGCATGCAACCAATAGAGAAATCACATTCAAGCACATCAAGAGGAATGACAACAAAGTGGCCGATCTCTTAGCAAACTTAGGGGTGGAAAGTGATCAAAATCTATACACAGGTTAGCTAAAAATCATAAAAGATGCCATACACCAACAAGAATACACCACATTGGTGCAAATGGATGCAGCACCCCCGTATGCAGGTGGCAGATGAGCAATCAATGCAGATATGCCGCTGGACAGGCAGGTGGCCGAACCACATGGTAACCTGTGCTTTCCCCTGTGGGAATTTAAGGCAGGTCTTTGCCCCTCGGAAGGCACCATCAACTTGTGGTGTGGATCAAGAAATCACCTACAAGCATAAGAATATGGATCCAAGCCCTCTACAATTCTCCATTCAGCCTCTGAGTTGCTCTTGCCACCCTGTTGCAGCAAAGCCAAGCCTTTGCACCGCAAGAGGTAGACGTTGCAAATTCCTCTGCTACATTGACCTGGGCAATGGTAATCACCACTTCTCTAGCTGGTTTATTTCCATTATCATTTGTAAGCATATTTCAATATTTTACATTAATGAAATGAATTATTATTTCCATTGCATCTATGTGTTTATGGTTATCTCTGTGATTTGTTGCGTTCTTGTTTAAATTCAGATCAACCCTTGCTTGTTCGGTCGTTTGTCCCAACATCCTCGCATGCCCTCACCCGAACACCTTCACACAACCTGCGGCTCCATTTTCTGCATTTGCCCCGGCTCAATGCTTCGGCCCAAGAGTCCGCCTGCACTTTGCCAAATTTCAGTCCTCTCCAAGTTAGCTCGCCCTCCATCTTGCATGAACACTTGGAAACTTCACTTGATGCTTTTGCCACCATTCCAATGCTTTACTTATATGGCGGTTGGCCCATCGTTTGGGGTGTTGACTCACCAAGCTGACCCACTGTTTCGTCCAACTTACTCCAACTTCATGTCGACCCATGGTGTGGGTGCCCATGTGCGGCACCGCCCACACATATAAACTTTCCACCGCCCAACACTTAGTTATTTTCACAAGATGACTTTCGCATCGTACATTTCTTTCATTCGGTCAGCTTGTCGCATCGTTCACATGCGCCCTCAACTCATCGTTCAACCACCCAGCTTGTCACTTGCCCTTCGTGTGCCCGTGCCAACTCCCACCAACCCATCGGCTAAACACACCCGCCCGGCACGCCCGACTCGTGGGCTCGACACGAACGGTGGCTTCTCTAATGCTAGATGCACCTCCCATAATTAGTGCGACCTTCCATCCAACCTGCATTGAAAGATCACTTATTTCATATAAACTTGTTCATATAACATTCAAATATATAAATTTATTTTAAATTAGGGTTTTCTTTGTGGATATATTTTATTAAAATTAATAAATTTATAATAACAACCATATTTACTCGTTTGAACTAATACAAAGATTAATTCATATTAATTTATAATAAAATCAATTTCAATTCTCATATATGGTATATGGTGTGAATAGGATATTATTATTTTATTTTCTTTATTTAGATTTAGGTTTTGTTAACTATAGTATATATAAAATTTTAATTCAAAATGAAAGAAAAATTTTAATAATTCACTTTTATTTATACTTTAAGCATATTAAAAGACTTAAGGAGAATTGATCCTATGACTTCTAAATAGTAAGGTACTTGAGAAATGGATCAATTATGCTAATTCTAACTTCGGTTTATTGGTTGTTAATATATATAAATTAATACTATTATTTATACTACAATAGACAAGCTCTCTTTTAGAGTAGATCTCTCTTTCCCTCATTGGTAATCAAGCTTCTTCTGAATCCATAGAAGTCTGGTTTGAAAAAACTTAATGGTCTATTGCCAGCTTAGCAGTGACAAATAGCAAACCCATCACATTTACTTGTGTATACAACACTATCACATCCTAGTTTGTATGAACCTTGAGTTGATAAAGTAAATTTGGTAGCCCCGGAAGCTGCAACATTCTTGTTGTAATACTGGTGTTCATCAGGTATGTTAGAAATATATGCTTACCCTCACAACCCCTCCTACCATTCTCCCACCTCCCCCTTCCGACACCTCAAAAATGCATGCAAGCATACCATGGTGATGATGACTTCCATTGTAAAGATACCTCATCATATGACAATGAATAAATAGTAATTTAAGGCATCCATGTTGTTTTCTTCGCCACAAATCTGCTATATAAATGCTTAGATTTTGTATGATAGAGAATTTACATGGGACTTGTGGGTTTATTATGAATGAATATTGGATATGGCTAGATTTATTTGCCCCATCCTAGACATCAGCTTTAGCTCCAAGCAAGAGAGGAAAACTACTATTGGCACTGTCATTTTTCTTAGCTCCATTGGACCATTAGGAAGAGTAGTGGCACAGGTAGTGGCACATTTCCATCGCAATAGTTGGGATTGTATCTTGTGCAAGAGTAAGGAGGTGTAGAGGGGGATGAACTGATGTGAACAGGAGGGAATATAATCCTAGTGTAGCATTATAAACTTGGCCATGTAATGGAAAAAATGGAAGAGGAATTTTAGTGACACATCTAATGGGAAAATTGTACCAATGACATAATGTGTGTAGTTGATATTACAAACTACATTATAGGAATTTGGGACTAGGGGAGTGAGTTTAAAACATTCATGGAAATACACTATAGGAAGCACCTAGAGTTGACAATGAAATTAAGGTCTTTGTAGTTGTTTGTTAGAAAATTTAGAACCCATCTAAACCTACCTCGCGATGTTTTTTCATCCCCAACTATTGACCCAAGATCCTTTATGGAACCCTCCCTCTATTGTCATTCATTGGCTCTTAAGAAATGCATGGATATAATGCACTCCTAGAATTAGCAATTGGTGGAGGGCATAGGTGAACATATCCCTATGTTATTGGCAAAGTTAAGAACCACCTTGCAAATTTTGTAGCGGAGCCTTAAACAAAGTTCATAAAAAACATGAAGCTTGACAATTTCTATTTTGAATCTAGTATTTTTTCTCCTGTCTTTTTCTTACTATTACAATATGTAATGCAATGTTCTTACTAAGCATTTGATAAGTAAAACTTGGAAGAAAGACTTGGCAAGAAATTAAATATTAAGCTTTTTCATTTTAGATATACAACCAAAAAACAATCCTTAGAAAATGAAATAAAATAAAATTATCACAATAATCACTAACTAAAATACAATATTTCTTATTATAAAATCTACATTTCCTATTACAAAATTTAATCTACTCATCCCATTATAACATCATTTGCATAACAATTTCTAATCCCATAAAAATTCAAGTTTATTTGTTGTTTCATTTACTTATTGGGATAGTATTCACATTAACAACAGGTTACGTAAATCCATATTTAACACCAAAAAAATTATTACACACAATAAATTTTAAAAATAAAAAATGTAATATATATATATATATATATATATATATATATATATATATATATAGAGAGAGAGAGAGAGAGAGAGAGAAGTCAATATCTACGCATAACATATCATGTAAATGAAGCTAATAGTTTTTACAAGAATTTCAAACATATTTATATACATTGGGTGATAATAAAGTTACCACAGATGCCCATAGCTGAAGGGGAATGAAAATGTCATTGAGCGATTGAAAGTGAATCATACTAGGGAGTGGGGAGAGAATGGAAAATTGCGCAGGGTTTCTGAGTGTCACAGAATCTGACCCTAATGGAGGTCTACAGAGGAGGGAGCTCCACTCCCTCCTACAAAGATGTTGTGGCCAACAGAGGCAAGTCATATCTGCGTAATGTCATAGGTTCAGTGGAGGAAGAGAGTAGAAATAAGGAAAAGGAGACAGATGGGGCATAGTCCAAGAAAAAGAGCAACACAAAGGACAACGAGGAAGAAGACAAAACCAGGGGAAAAACAAGGAAGAAAAACAAAAGGGACCGTGTAGGCCCAGAACAAAAATCACTCCGAGAGTAGTATTAAATAATCTAACACTACAAGAGCACAGGGAACATATGAAGACTTATGCCATCATATACAAATTCATGGGATTATGGCCCACTAAAAAGGATTTGTAGACATGGATCAAATATCACTAGAAACCTAAGGGCATTATCAATCTACATCTTGGGTCAAAGCGTTTCTTCATAGTGGTATTTACAAAAATCAAAGAAAAAGATAGAATATTCGAATGAGGACCCTAATTTTTTGCAGCAGGTAGCCTCTATATGCGGCCTTGGGTGATGAACTTTGTGCCATAGCGGGAAACTTTCACTTCAGTTCTTGTCTGGGTAAGGCTTTATTCTCTACCTCCAGATTATTGGAAAAATGAATCACTTGTGGCTATAGGAAATAAACTAGGTCGTTTTGTCAAAGCCTTGGAAGCCAACAGAAGAGGTAAATATACTTCCTATGCAAGGATTTGCATGGAGATAGATCTTTCAAGAGCTCTTACGGACAAGACTATCTTCAAAGTTTTAGACGAGGAATGGGTGAAAATGGTGGATTATTAGCATATTCCATTTAGATGTCGTAAATGCCACGAACATGTACACTTGATCAGAGACTGCCCTCTCAGTAAAGCAGAAGACAAAAGAAAACTGAATGTGAGGAAGGACATGGAAAACTTTCAGAAAGTAGCAAGCAGAGCAAAAGGAAGTGAAAAATAACCAAAGCAACAACATAATGAGGGGCAAAAGGCCTGTCATAATAAATTCCAAGCTCTGGTAGAGATTGAAGACATGCTAAATGAAGACCAATCTATGGAGAAAGGCCCTAAAGAAAAGGAGAAGGGGAAAACTACACTCCAGCACAAAATACTAATGATAGGAAAAAAACCATGATGAATGAAACAGAGCTAGAGATGGACCAGGAAGTGACCCAGAGTGAAACAGATCTAGAGGATCATTGACTCCAGGAAATTGTAAATAAAGAACACTTATATCTGGAAGGATTTATGTAGTAGGGAACCACGGTGGGGATAGATTCATTACCTCAAGATGAATGCAATAGAATACAATAGTTGCTTTTGTGGAAAACTTAGGAAAAGGGGTCAGTTAAAGGAAAACACATCGACGTGCACGAGTGCAGAGGTGTGAAAACAATGAAATCAAATCCAAGATTAGCAACCAGAAATGCAGGCAAGAAAAGGGGAAGAAAAAAGTAGAAGGAGCTACTAATGGAGTGTGGAAAGCTGATGATAGACTTAGGTAAGATGAAAGACCTGACTAGTTACTCATTCACAAATCTTTAATTATGAAGTTTACATCTTGGAATATAAGAGGTCTAGGTAGTAAAAGAAAGCAAAGAATGCTCAGTTTTAGAATGAAACAAGATATGCCGGATATGATCTTCATCCAGGAAATAAAGTGTTCCATCCAGAAAATAAAATTAATCCATAGCAAATGGCTCCATAGATTTGAGTTTTTAAAAGTCAAAGCAGATAACACAGCTGGGGGCATTCTCACTCTCTGGAACCCCCAAAAATTCAGAGTTTTAGATGCAAAGGCATCCAAAAACTACTTATCAGTAGTAATTCAACCAGTAGGGGTTTCTGAAATCTTCCTAGTCACTAATGTTTATGGTCCTCAAAAATAGAGGATAAGCTCAGATTGCTAGAATCCCTCACTGATCTCAGGAACATACAAACCAATATTCCTTGGATCATGGGAGGGGTTTTAAATATAATCAAATATCTTTTGGAAAAGAAAGGAGGGACCAGAGCACTAAACAAAGACTCATTAGCATTTCAATCATTCACAGAGAACTTGAAATTGGTTGACTCAGACTCAGACAATGGTCTTTTTACTTGGAACAACAAGAGAGGAGGGGAAGCTCAGGTGGCCTCTAGGTTAGACAATTTCATGATATCAGAGGAACTTATGCTTATAAATAATGAAATTATAGCAAAAATTATTCCCTTTGGAGGCTCAGATCACTGGCCAATTCAATTGGAAATCAAAGGTTTGGATTCTCCGAGGAATAGACCCTTCAGATTCGAAAATATCTGGCTCTCCCACCTGGATTTCTTGAGTAATATCAAAAAATGGTGGATTGAGGACTTGTAGATCCATGGATCTAAAATGTTTCTCCTACATAAAAGACTAAAGCATATTAAGTTTAGACTCAAAAAGTGGAATAAAAAGGATTTCGGTAACATTTTTGTGAACAAAAAATCAGTGGAAACCAAAATTCAGGAACTCAACCAGGATCTGATCCAAGATGGCTTTAACAAAGAAAAAAATGAGCAAGATGACAAACTTCATGAATCGGAAAACCTATGCAAACAAGAGGAAATATTCTGGAGACAAAAATCCAGAGTACAATGGCTCAAAGAAGGAGAGCGCAACACAAGATTTTTCCATAGATCTACTATGGTCAATAGAGCATTCAACAGAATCTCGACAATAAAGGATAAGAAGGGGGAGACTCAAAACACACATAAGGTTATTGAAACGATGCTTGTTTATCATTTTCGAGACATTTCAAGAGAAAACAATCTAGACAGGGAAACATTAATAAAGGAAATCACAAGATATATCCCTATGCTGGTGTCTAGAGAGGACAATATTAACCTAAATAGACCAGTAACTGAAGAAGGGGTCAGCGAGGTACTCAAGGAGATGCAGAATGGCAAAGCACCAGGCCCAGATGGTTTTAATGTGGATTTCTTCAAAGTTTGCTGGGATATAGTCAAACTGGACATTTTAAATGTTGTAGAGGATTCTAGGGGTAGTAAAACTATCCTAAAAGCCCTCAATACTTCCTTCACCTCCCTGATGCCCAATCAGGACTTCGCTCAAACAGTAGATAAGTATAGACCCATAGCTTTATGCAATGTAGTATACAAGATAATATCCAAAGTAGTGGCTAATAGACTCAAACCTATCCTCCCTTCATTGGTGTCAGAGGAGCAATCAGGTTATGTGGAGCGTAGACAAATTTTTAACAACATCATTGAAGCCCATGAGGTGGTTCACTCTGTCACAAGAAAAAAGCAGGCCAGGATGATCATGTAACTAGATATTGCCAAAGCTTATGACAAGGTCAATTGGGTTTACATCAAAAAGGTACTCACAACCTTTAGGTTCGATCACAATTGGGTCAGATGGGTAATGGATCTGGTAACTACTTCCAGCTTTTCTATTTCGGTCAACGAATCTCCCTCTGAGATCTTCATTCCTTCTAGAGGCCTTAGATAAGAAGACCTGCTCTCCCACTTTCTCTTCATCCTTATGATGGAAGGACTTGGGAGGTCTATCAAACAGGCCAAAGACATGGGAAAAATTAAGGGTCTTCAAGTAACTGAGAATGGTCAGACACTTACACACCAACAATTTGTAGATGACACCATGTTGCAAGGAATCCCCACAGTCAAAGAGGCTTCCACCTACAATCAAATCCTCAATTTTTTTGCAATGGCAACAGATATGGAAGTTAATCTTCCAAAATCATAAATTTTCTTCTTAAATACTAACATTTCTATTAAAAGAAATATCTCAAGGATTCTTGGCTTCCAAAGGGACTCCCTCTACTCAAAATATCTCAGAGTGCCTCTCATGGACAAACCTATGCTTAAAAGTATTTGGGAAACTATGCTAAATAAGTTGCAGGATAAAGTTAAAAAATGGACATTCAGAGCAAGCCTTGAACTTGGCTAGCAGGCTTGTTTTGACAAAGGTTGTTCTGCAATCCATCTCGATTTTCATGTTACCAGCCCTTCCAGCTCCTAAAGGTGTCTTAGAGCAATTTAGGAATATTCAAAGAGATTTCCTATGGGGTAAGGAGGAAACCAGGAAGAAATGGGCCTTGGTTTCCTAGGACAAAATCTGCAAACCTAAGAGCCATGGGGGTCTAGGCTTATATGATCCGGAGATTCTTAGTAAAGTGTTAGGAGCCAAGCTTTGGTGGCAATGGGTACAAGAGCCAAAAGCCAATTGGGAAAGGATCTGGGAAGAAAAATATGCTAGCTCTTGGCATACAAAGGATCTCATAAGAATGTCAAGAAATATAAAAGGATCTCACATTTGGAACAAAGCTTGGGATAATAGAAGCATAGTGCAACAACACATTTTTTGGGAAATGAGAGAAGGTGATCAAGCACTCTTTTGGGAGGAAAAATGGAAACAAGAACCAATGTTGTTAAAGAGGACTTTTTAATTCTCAAATATGAAACAAATTCCCGAGGGTTAAACAAAGTAAAGGATTTCTATGATATCTCACAGGTTCAGGGAAAGTGGAGAAGATGGAGTAACATTGACTGCAGAGATAACAACCTCATAAAAATAGAAGCAGAGGCACTGAAAAGCTTACTAAAACAAAGGATGATCTTGGTAACAGAGGGACATGATCAATTGAGATGGGGTAACAACAACAAAGGTACCTTTAATCTCAAGGAGGCAAAGAATATTCTCCTTGGGCTGGAGTCTAGTGATCCAAAAAAAACCTGGCAGCAACTCTAGAAATACCAAGGATGGATGAAGATCAAGATTTTTATGTGGCTGGTTCATCATAAGAAAATCTTGACTTGGGACAATATTAGAAAAAGGGATGTTTTGGGTCCTTCCAGATGTCAGCTTTGTGAAGAGCAAGAGGAGACTATGGAGCACATTCTCAACTGCTGCTCTTATACCACTTGGCTATGGGATTCTTTTTCCAACATTTTCCAACAAACGGACAGGGACAGAGGAAGTATCATTAATACCCTAAATAAATGGAGAAGGACATTTTCGGAGAATGAATCTCTTAATCTGGCCTGGGCTTTCACACCATGATTCATTATCTGGAATGTGTGGAAAGAAAGAAATAAAAGAATCTTCAAGAATGCAAATTCCAACCCTCAGAAGCTTTATGATTTGATTTTGAATTAGATCAGGGAAACAGTCAGTACCACAGTTCACAATATCCCAGAGAATCCTCTCTCAAAGATGGATCTGAGAACTCTTAGGCTTCTAGGATTGCAAGAGATAATTCCCCAAGGGCTTGGAAAAAAGGATATGGTCATGTATATGGATAAATATTTCTGGCACCCTCCTCCAAAAAACTATCTGAAATTCAATATTGATGGCACCTCAAAAGGCAATTCGGGAAAAGCTGGTTTTGGAGGAGTTTTAAGAAATGAAGAGGGCAGGATCATATTAATCTTCCACATCCATTTAGGTAAAGCCACCAATAGCATGGTAGAATTAATGGCTTTGGAGCAATGCCTAGAGATTCTGATTCAAAATCGCAACCCAAATGTCATTATAGAAGCAGACTCCGAAATAACCATCAACTCTGTAAAAATAATTCATTGTCATACTAAACTGAAGAAAGTCTCAAATCATTGGAGACTAATTCAAGTTTATCAATGAATTCAAGTACACCTTACTGCTAGTTTCAAGCATGTGCACCAAAATGCTAATAAGCTTGCAAACATTCTGGCCAACCAAGGGGTGAACAATGTGGATTGCAGGATGGAGAAGAAGTGGCAGGAAATGCCTCAGAAACATTTAAAGGCACTTTGCAATGAACAAGAGACAAAGGAAATTGAAGTGGTCCGATATCGAGGGAGAGTGTCATGCAGAAATGAATTTTCCCCAGCGAAAGCATCCTCGGCCTCTTAGTTTGGCTTTTCTCCCGAAGTTTCTCCTTTGGGATTGCCTGAGTTTTCAGATGGAGTCAAGATGGAGCTTTTTGCTTCATCAGGGCAGTCTCGGATTCAAGGTCCATGGCAAGATTGGAAGTGGTGGGAGGTTCATTCCTCTAGTCACCGGAAATGTTTTCCTTGCTGGGTTCAGGTGGAATACCACACCACGGTGGTTTTCTAGTGATCGCGTGAAGATTGCATGGTAAGAGGTTTTACTTTTTCGACTACGATTCCTTGAGTATTCAACACGTGGCAGAGGCTTGTTTTTTTTACCACCCTCCATTGCAGATTAACGTTTAGTTTTGTGGGGGGGAGCGTTTTGGCTCCTGGCCGGTGGATCCAGATGCTGGAATCAACAGTTGGGATAGAGCGGATGGTTTGGTGGGGTCAGGAGGATTTTCAAACCCTTTGTAACAGTTTTTGAGGCAGAGGATAACCGATATAAACTCATAAGTTGGCCCCCACGGGTTGTGTTTGACCTGAGGTCGGATGTAAGGTTTTTGTGTTAAGTAAGATACTGTTTGTCCAAAGCTCTTGGCTTTAGACGATTTTTCTACAGTATGTAACCATATTTTGAATTAACGATATAGAAGGTTTTGCTCTTGCTACAGTAAAAAAGGAGATAGTAAAGTTACCAGAAAGAGGTTATATTATCATTATTACGGAACGATTCCTCACATCCCGCGAACATTTTGATTTTATAGGGGTGGAACCAAGGGGCTACATTATTGGTTATATTACTAATATTCAAAAAAGTTTTTTCATATTGTACGAGTGTTTTGTTTTTATATGGATGGGATAAATAGTATATTATTGAGCGCAAAAACTTTTTCTATAACTCAGTGTAAAAGTGACGTGTAAGTATGTCCATACTCAATTTATAGTTGACACATGTTCCTCTTAAAATAAAAATAAAATATTTTCTAAATAGAAAAACAATGTCCACTATATTAAAGAAGAAAAAAAATATATATTATGCATATTTAATTAGTTATCCATATAACCATATATAATGTCATGTAAAATAAAATATGTGAGTAAGATGTTTGAACCTTATACTTTTCAAAAAACAATGTCCTATATACTAAAAAAGAAAAAATAATATGTTCTGCATGTTTAATTATTGTTCATATAATTTTATATAATTTCATGTAAAGCAATTAGAAGCAAAAAAATAGATGAGTAAGATGTTTAAACTTTATGCTTTTCAAAAATATTTTAACACATTATTTAAATAAATCATTTTAAGATCTATGTTAACTAACTTACCTGAATATTAATTTCATATATATCTATGTATATGGAAGAAAAAATGTTACAAGAAAATATTTTAATGTTGTAAATAATAAATTATGTAATGTAGGTTATGAATAAAATATTTTAATATGAATAATATTAAACTATATTTTAAAAAAATATATAGAATTTAAGTATATAATTTAAACAATGATTTTTTTGCATTCTAAAATAAATTTGCACCTAAAGAAATTTGATCCCTCTCGGCTAATGTTAAATGGGAGATAGATTTATGTTGATGTTAGATGAATCTATGTTGGTTATAATATTAATGTAGTTGTCTTTAGTTCTACATTTTGGACTTTTGAGTGCCCCAGTGGAAAAATTTGAGGTGAAATCTTGATTTGTGTTATTTAAACTAGTTTTTTTTATTGTTAGAGCACTTCGATTGCACAAGATTACTCATCAAGATTGTGATTTCAATAATTTTCTATAGGATTTTAGAGAAATTAGACCTGAAGTAAAAACTTCAAAAAAACCACACCAAAAACAACTCCAATATTAACATTACTCATCAAGCTTGTGATTTCAATTATTTTCTATAAGATTTTAGAGAAATTATACCTGAAGTAAAATCTTCAAAAAAACCACTCTAAAA
This sequence comes from Pinus taeda, assembly GCA_000404065.3. Lineage (NCBI taxonomy): Eukaryota > Viridiplantae > Streptophyta > Pinopsida > Pinales > Pinaceae > Pinus > Pinus taeda. The sequence continues at coordinate 53,294 of APFE030275155.1, forward strand.
ACAACTCCAATATTAACCTTAAACACATTACGTTATCATCATTATCATTATGAGAGAACGATTCTCCATATTGTAGGGACAGTTTGTTTTTATATCACTGGGACTGAATAGACTTATGAGCGCCCTAATTATTGAGTGGTTCTAATTTACAAGAAAATCATTTACAACCACTCAATTATTAGGCCCGAATAGACTTTTGACTACTATAGTAATTGAGTGGTCGATTCTCCACATCGTAGAGACAATTTGTTTTTATATGACTAGGACTGAATAGACTTATGAGTGCCCTAAGAATTGAGTGGTTCTAATTTACAAGAAAATCATTTACAACCACTCAATTATTAGGCCCGAGCCTAAATAGACTTTTGAGTGCTATAGTAATTGAGTGGTTCTAATTTATAACAAAAGAATTTAAACATTTTTGGGGTTATTAGTTCGAGTAGTAGAAATGGTTGTTTATCATATGGATTTTAAGTCGTAGAGACATGGGTCATTATGATAACGTTTGGAAAGATAATCATCTTATTAGAAATTGGCACGCTTTCAATTTGAAAAATTAAGATAAATGCATTTGGAATGACCGTAAATTGCTCCATGAAAATATTTTAAATGCTATTATGTGTGAGAGATCTGACCATGTAGAATCACATGCTCACAAACTTTTAGACTTTGACATGGTTTGCAACACGCAGCCTTATTAGTGGATTAACATTAATGGAGTGACTTGGTTGTGAATAGGGTCTGCTTGCTCAATATTTGCAACTACTTCTCCCTATAATCGCATATCAGGCTTCCCACATCATCTAATTACCCAAATCTTGTTTGCAACCATGGCTAACGAAGAGGTTGAGGCATTTGGTGCCTATGTTGGCAATCTCAACATCCATGCAGAGCCACGGTAATTGTTGGAAATTAATTCCAATTGCAGCATCAGTTGAGCAGAAATTGCAAATCACGTCTCATCACAAATCACATTAATCCCTTCGCTTGTCCTCCACACTGAGACGCGATGCGATGCGATCACAGATCGCAGATCGCAAGTTTTTCCTTGCGCGCATTAAGCCTTTTCTTTTTTGTTTTCTGCGATTGCGATACTGCGATGCGTTATAATCGCACATCGCAGATCAGCCATTTCTCACTTTGTCTCATTCTCGCGATAAAGTTTTGTGATGTGATCTCGCCGCTCATCTGCTGATCCGACGGTCCATATTTGTTCTCGTCAAAAGCACGTCACGGCCATACTGTATTTATGCATTTTACCTATTTGTGTTCCCAAGGGAGAAAGTTGGCTTTGCGCCATAACTGCTCACCAACATCATTAAAGAAAAGCACGACCGAGAAGGAAAGAACCAGCCTCGAGCCGGCTGCAGCATTTATCTATTACGAGTTCCCATACAACCGACTCAATAATTACAACAGAGACTCTGTCAGAGAGTTAAAGCGGTTGATGGACTGTTATAACCCCTAATGCACTATATATGTGTAGACACAGTAGTGTAGAAAAAAAAGGGTTAGAAAAAAGAAGATAGATAAGAGGAAACACACAACAATGCAGAGAAATATTCCTTTTGTTGTGGAACTGAAGCGTTCTTGTTGTAATCCCTCTGTTCAGAGGAAGACCCATTTTGTAACAGTTTTTTTTAATATAAAAATCTTTATATTGTGTATTAAAGATCCTGTGTTTAAAACAAAGCGTTGTTTTCTGTTCTGCTCTGTGATAGTGTTTTCAGAATTTTAGCAGAAAAATTTCCAACAACTGGTATCAGAGCTAGTCTAGGCACTGAGTGAGTCAAAAACAGAGTTTGTTTTTCACTGTAGGAGCTGTAAGAAGCTTATTGAGCAGATTTTCTCCAGCAGAGAAAGTTTTTTTTTTTTTTTTCTTGTTTTAATTATACAGTCAGTATCTCTTATTTACTTATACAGGTTAAGATGGTAGATGCTGGAACTGGTTTGACAAATTCCCAACTGCCACAGTTTAATGGGAAAAATTATACTTATTGGTCCATAACAATGAAAGCTTTGTTTGCTTCTCAAGGAGTATGGGAGCTGTTTGAAACTGGTTATGCTGAACCTGCAGATGCAACAACATTGGCTGCTTTGACAGTAGCAGAAATAAACCAGTTGAAGAGAGACAAGAAGAAAGATGCCAAAGCTCTCTTTTTTCTCTTCCAATCAGTACATGAAAGTGTTTTTCCACAGATTGCAGCAACAACAAAATCCAAGGAGGCATGGGATATTCTGAAAACTGCCTATCAAGCGATGGAGAAGGTGAAGACTGCAAAATTGCAGATGTTGAGGAGAGACTTTGAAACACTCATCATGAAGGAATCTAATACAATAGATTCATTCTTCACTTGGGTTATTGGGTTGATAACCTAGATAAGATCTCATGGTGAGATTCTTCAAGAAAGAAGGATTGTAGAGAAGATCTTGAGAAGTTTACCCTCAAGGTTTGAAGCTATTGTGGTAGCAATAGAAGAAATAAAGGATCTCTCACAGTTCATAGTAGATGAACTGAGTGCTTCTCTTATGTCTCATGAACACAGACTGAGTAGAGGAACAGATTCCTCTCTTGAGCAAGCATTCAAGACTCAGATGTCTTTTGGCTAAGGAAAAGGTCGAGGCAGAGCAAATAACAGAGGTCGTGGAAGAAGCCAAAACAAAGGCATAAATAATCCTGCAAGCATAAGTGGAAGGAGCTACAATCAGAACCAAGATGAAGGTTCAAGCAGACAGCAAGCTCATGGACAAAGGTATGACAAATCCCAAGTCTAATGTCATTATTGTAAGAAATATGGGCACTACGCCAATGAATGTAGGAAAAAACAAAATGACATGAATAGTAGGCAAAATGCTAATTTTGCAAATGAAGTAGATAAGAATCCAAAGAATGTGCTGTTAACATGTAACATTGCACAAGACAAACAAGAAGATTTTTGGTTCTTAGACTCAGGTTGTAGTAATCACATGACTGGAAATCTTGAAATGTTTCCCAATCTGGATGAAAATGTGAAATTTGAGGTAACAACAGGAACTGATAGTAAAATATCTGTCAAGGGTAAGGGTAGAGTCAGTATCCGAGCGATAAATGGAGAACAAGTGATTGTGCCAAAGGTATACTATGTACCTGGTTTGAAATGTAATCTTTTGAGCATTGGACAGCTCATTGACAAAGGTTACAATGTGTTCTTCAAAGATGATATGTGTACAATCAGAGATATACCTCCAAATAAGAAGATCATTGCACAGGTGCAGATGACCAGCAATAGAATGTTTCCTCTCAAACTCAGGGCAGATTTGAAGGAAGGAAGAACTATTGCAGCTGTAACACAAGAAGTCTTTTAGGAGCAAGTGAAAGATGAGAATTGGTTGTGGCACTTGAGATTTGGACATCTCAATTTCGGAGGCCTGAATTTGTTGCACAGAAAAGGAATGGTAAAAGGATTGCCGTTGATTGAAAAGCCGGACAGCCTTTGTGAAGGCTGCATATTGGGCAAGCAGCATAAAGAAAGCTTTCCAGCAGGAAAGAGTATAAGGGCAAAAGCACCATTGGAAATTGTTCACTCTGATGTGTGTGGACCGATGCAAGTACCATCACTTGGCGGAAACAGGTATGTTTTAACTTTCATTGATGATTACACCAGAAAGACATGGGTGTATATGCTGAAACAGAAGAGTGAAGTGTTTGAGAAATTCCGCCACTTCAAAACTCTTGTTGAGAAACAGTGTGGGCATTACATCAAAGTGCTCAGAACAGACAGAGGAGGAGAATACATCTCCCAAGACTTTCTGCGGTTTTGCAGAGAGAATGGCATACAAAAGCAGTTCATAGCAAGGTATACACCTCAGCAAAACGATGTTGCTGAAAGAAAGAATAGGACCATTCTTGACATGGTCAGAAGTATGCTGAAGGCAAAACACTTGCCTCATGAGTATTGGGCAGAAGCTGTCACTTGCGCAGTTTACATCTTGAATAGATGCCCAACCAAAGCTGTCATGAACAGAATACCAGAAGAAGCATGGAGTGGTCAAAAGCAAACTGTCACTCACATGAGAGTATTCGGCTGTGTGGCTTATGCACATGTACTAGATCAGCTAAGGAGAAAGCTTCATGGTAAGGGGGAGAAGTGTGTGTTTGTTGGCTATTGTGATGAGTCAAAAGCATACAAACTCTATAATCAATCCACAAAGAAATTGATTGTAAGCAGGGATGTGCAGTTCATTGAAGATGAAGCTTGGGATGGAAGTCTAGATAAAACAGTGAATGTGAAGAAAATTTTGTCTCATGAAGAAGAACAGGAAGGGACAGCAACAAATAATCCTTCCTTGGTGGTTCCTCCTCCACCACAGCAAAATCAGCAAACCACACCACAAGCTGGAATTCAAACAGCCTTAAGAAGTCAAGGCAGTGCTTCTTCAAGCACACCGCAGGGATCTGAAATACCCTCAAGTTCGGATGGAACTTCCAGCACACCAAGAAGACCAAGATTCAGAAATCTGAATGAGATTTATGAACAAGGAGAGGTAAGTACTAATACCGGGCTGAATTCATTATTCGCTTTATATTGTCATGTTGATGACCCAGTTCATTTTGAAGATGCTGTAAATGAAGATAAATGGATTGAAGCAATGAATGAAGAAATTGGTGCAATTGAGAAAAGTAAAACATGGGAGTTAGTGGACCTCCCTGAAGGCAAAGATGCCATTGGAGTTAAGTGGGTCTATAAGACCAAAAGCAATGCTGAAGGCAAGATTGACAGGCACAAAGCAAGACTTGTTGTGAAAGGCTACAAGCAGCAACAAGGTAGAGACTATGATGAAACCTTTGCACTAGTAGCAAGGATGGAAACAGTCAGAACAGTGTTGTCTATTGCAGCACAACACAAATGGAAGATTTATCAGATGGATGTTAAATCTGCATTCTTGAATGGAGTGTTGAAAGAAGAGGTTTATGTTGAACAACCTCCAGGTTATGAAGTTGTTGGCCAAGAGCATAAAGTTTGCAAACTGAAGAAGGCTCTTTATGGGCTGAAGCAAGCTCCAAGAGCATGGTATAGCAGAATAGATGCTTATCTGATTGAGAATGGGTTTGATAAGTGTGATGGTCAACCCACACTCTACATAAAGGAGAATGACGGTAAGATTATTATTGTTGTTTTATATGTAGATGATTTGATCTTTACTAGCAATGATGCTTCTCTCATTGCTGATTTTAAAGCAGTCATGAAAAGTGAATTTGAAATGACTGAATTAGGTTTCTTAAGATATTTTCTTGGAATTGAAGTAGACCAAAGTTAAAATGGTGTTTTCATTTCTCAAGATAAATATGTAGAAGCAATGTTGAAGAGATTTAACATGCAGAAGAGCAAGGCAACTGTGACTCCAACTGTAATGGGGTTGAAATTGACCAAAGAAGACAGCAGTAAGGATTTTGATCCAAAATTGTACAAGCGCATAGTTGGCAGCCTTATGTACTTGACTGCAACTAGGCCAAACATTATGCACGCCGTGAGTTTAATCTCCAGATTTATGGAAAGATCGAAAGAGACTCATTGGAAGGCAGCCAAGAGGATTCTAAGGTATGTAAATGGAACAAAGGGGTTTGGTATTTTATACTCCTCTTCTGAAAGTTTCATGTTGACAGGTTACACGGACAGTGATTGGGCTGGAAGTGTTGATGATAGGAAAAGCACATCATGATATGTGTTTCATATGGGATCAGGAGCCATCTCATGGGCTTCCAAGAAGCAACCAGTTGTGGCTTTATCAACAGCAGAGGCAGAGTATGTGGCAGCAACAGCAGCAGCATGCCAAGCAGTATGGCTGAGAAGAGTTCTCATAGATTTGTGTCATGAACAGGAAAATGGCACAACTATTTACTGTGACAATAGCTCAGCAATAGCTTTGTCTAAAAACTCTATTTTTCATAAAAGAACAAAGCACATAGATACCAAATTTCACTTCATACGTGAATTGGTTAACAATGGTGAAATTGTTTTGCAGCACTGCAGAACAGAGGATCAACTGGCTTGACATCTTGACAAAACCATTGCCACAGAAAGGTTTTGATCATTTCAGGAAATGCCTGGGTATGCATCAGTTGAATTAAGGGGAGTTGTTGGAATTTATTCCAACTGCATCACATAAATGTTGAACAAAGATTTGATCTACAACAGTTATTTCAGATTGTTCGGTGCTGCAAAGTCTTCTGATATTTTTGAGCATTAAAATTTGAAATTAAATCCCCTGTAGACAACCAACTTATTTTTGCTGAAAAGGCATCACCGCCTTATGCAATAAATACAAAGATAAATATCAGCAGATATTTTACTTACTTTATTGTTTAATCAAACTTTTATTTTCCTATAAATGTAATGCACAGTAGTTCTGTTTTCAAGTGCAAAAAGAGGCAGCGGAAGTAGAAAAGAACAGCAGTTCTATTTTCTGTGTGAGTGTAAAAGATTTAGAACAACAGTTCTGTTTTTGTACTCTGAGAGAAAAGAGTGAAGGTTAGAAGAACATAGTGAGTCTCTTCTGTAAATGCACAGCAGTGCTGAACCTGCGATTTTCTGAGTTAGAGAAAATCGATTTCTAGAACTGAAGTGTTCCTCTTGTAACAACTAACTTTACTGTATCAGTTTTTGTTTACTGTTCATGAATACAAGTTTACTGTTTTGCTGATTTTCTGTTGCTGTTACACCAAGTGTCAAAAACACTTTGATTTCACTCTGTAAGTCTATTAGTGATTCGACGCCAACTTGTTTTAGTTGTTGTAACACCAAAGCGTCAAATTTCTTAAAGTGACTTAGCGACAAAAAACGTATTTCCGTTACACCGAGCGGGTTGACGTCAAAACTTGCGTTGCTGCAACACCACGAGCAGCGTTGCTGCAACACCAAACTGTGTTGTTGCAACACAGTTTCCAGTAAGCAATTTTTCTATTTTTTCTGTGTTAACAAAAACAAAGTGTTATTTCCTGTTGCTGCAACACCGAATCCTGTTGCTGCAACACCAAGTCCAGAAAACGAAATTATCAGTTTTTGTGCTGAAACAGAGCATTTTTGTGTTGTTTGTTTGTTAAGGAGTTTAACAGAAAATTCCACCATTGTATCAGAGCGTTGTTCTCTGGTCTTTTGTGTTTGAAATCACCATAAAATTCCAACATGGTTCTGCTTTCAAACATAAACGAAATTACCATTAACGTCAGAGACCTACATGAAAGAGCTTAAAATAAAAACCTAACTAACTATTTCACCCTTTCCAATTGTAGACCTAAAAGTAGTCACAAACCTAGAACAACCATTATGATGATCATCCGAATGCGTCGTGTGGTCAAATCCCCTCCTCACTAGTGTTGGAGATCCAAAACCTGAATGGTTAGTGAATAAATGAATCGAATTAGAGAGATCCAGTGGGCCCCACATTACCTGTACGTCATGGTTTGAGGACTGCTAATAGTTTTGGCTACTGAGCGCTTTCTATCCAAATCCTTGTGAGCTTTTGGTTAGAGACCCAGCACTTCAAATCTTGGTACAATTTGTGAGGGGTACCTCTGGCTTAGAAAACTATGGATGCAGTTTTCTTGCCAGATTGTGTGAAGGGTAATTACAGTTAGCTCAGGCATCACTTCAATGTTGGGAGATAAGGTATTGAACAATGTTTTATACGTTATTTCAAATGTTAATTCAATTATGTTTTTTTATTTTTAATGAAATTGGAGAGTTTTAATGCTAAATTAAATAATTAAATGGAAGAAGATCGAAATTAGGTTGATATTGGACATTACAATTTGTTTTCTACGAATGGTTTTCACTCAACCTTTTTACCTTTTTTTTAAAACTTAAATCTCACATTTAATAAAGATTATATCAACCAAATTATTCTTAATCATTCTTAATCAAAGAACTAAGATTTAAGGAAGGGGATTTTCTACCTGGGGTTGGATTTTCTCTTGGTTCGATGGATGGTGGTTCGGACACTTCTGCCTCGGAGGCATTGATCCGTCCCACCATCATGGCAGAAAAGTCATGTAAGAGGTCCATGTTGTCCACCAGGTGGCAAGCCACTACGAATGATATGATTGTTAAGCCTACATGGCATGAGAAGGAATTGCGGGAGCATGCAAAGGCGTCCCAGTACAATAAAGCAAGGAATCCGGTTAAGACTTCTTCTCCACCTAAAGCCATCTCTCTGGACTGCTCTCATCTCACGGACATAATTGGCAGTCTTCAGAATCTTGCTTTGGTTGGCCGATGGCATTTCCCGGTTATGGACGATGCTGTTATGAGGAACTGGCTCGATGAGCAGTGGAAGCCTTTGATAGGTTATACCCCCATTATCTCTCACCTTATGAAAGATTGGTACTACTTCCATTTCCTTAAGGCGTCTGATTTAGAGAATATCTTCTAGAGTCCCTAGGTTTGTGGTAGGAGCTTCCTGGCCCTTTATAGGTGGTATATCGGTTTTGATCCATTAAAAAACACTCTTTCTAATAGTTTGATCTAGGTTAAACTCCCAAATCTTCCACTGGAAATGTGGTCTATTGAATCCCTCACTGAGATTGGAAACTCCATTAAAAAATTCGTTTATGTAGATCCTTGGTGCCATGGAGAAAAGGATAAATGGATTGCATGGATTCTCATCGAGAAGACATATAAAGGAGGTTACCCTGACGATATTGAGATTGCTTGGGGTCGGCCCAGTATTAAACAAAGGTTAGACTTTTGGGGTATTCCTTTTAGGTGCTCCTCTTGCGACAGAACTAGACACCTCATAAATAATTGCAGGCGCCATGTTAATCCGTCCTCTAGACTGTTCCTTCACAGAAGTCGAGTGGACCCTTCCATCCCTCTCGCTGAGAAGCTTTCTTCATCACCTGTTAGTTTATCAATGGCTGATCCTATTGATGACCTGGCACTTAACCTCACGGAGCCTCCTCTGTCTTATCGGCCTCCTCCTACGGACTCTTCCTTCGGGCTTGATATTGGCATGTCCTCCCCTGTTATTCCTGTTAATCTTGATAATAGTGGGCCTTCAAATTATTATTGCACGTCCATTCCCGAACCTACGGTTTTCAAGGCAGTTTCTCCTCCTCCACCTCTGCCTATGAGTGATTTTATTGTCGGCTCCCATTCTATTACCATCTCTTCCTCCTCCCCGACTCTGGATAAGTGTACTCGTCCTTCCTCAAAAGGTAAAGAGCCGCGGGAGGCTGCCACCCCTTTAAATTCCCCTGTGTCTTCCCCGGTGAATCACTTCAACAGTGATATTGATTTTCTGCTCTGTAAAAAATCTCTTGAACTGGAGCCCTTGACCATTCATAATTAGAATAGCCTGACTTTGCCCTTCATTAGTCCTAATTCCGCAAATAATATTACTGTTAGGAAGAAACACGCTGGTGGTAGTCGGCATTTCACGGGGAGAACGATTGCTTCAGCCTCCGGTGTGAGGAACTTGGCCCTCGTTGACGTTCCTATTCATGATATGACTGATCTACAGCCCCTTAGAGCGAGCATGGCTGGAGAGCCCTCAAAATGACTTTCATTGTTTCCATGAATATCAGGGGTTTAGGTGCTAACCCAAAATTCTTGGCGCTTAAGGAGTTTTTCCAATCGACACGTCCTAAGATTATTCTAATCCAAGAAACCATGCACAGTTGTCGGGCCTCCATCTCTTACTTTAGGAAAATGTTTCCTACATGGTTTATGGTTGCTTCTGAGGAAAAAGGCGTTTCTGGGGGACTAGCAGTTTTATGGGATCCCGCGTGGATCAATGCTAGAGCATTTAAGTGTTTTGCTGGTATTCTTATCTCAGCTTCTCTCAGAGGCCATAGCTTTCATTTCAACATTCTAAACACCTATGTGCCCTATAAGAACAAATTCCCCTTTTGGGAAAAAATGTTTGCATCGGAATTTTTTGATCTTAAATTTCTGATTATTACGAGAGACCGAAATTTCACCTTATGCTCTCATGAATGTTGGGGTAAGTGCAAAAAAAGGGACCCACTGGCTGATCTTATTAAGATGGAACTTCTTAACAAAAATCTTGTGGATATTGCACCTACTAAAATGATGCCTACATGGGACAATGACAGTTCAAGCAAAGCATATATTGCAAAGAGGATTGATCGCTTCATTATACATGCGACCGTCATTGACAAAATGGGCATGCCTTTCTCTTTTATTGGGTCAACTTTTTCTTCTGATCATAGGCCTATTGTCCTAAGTTGGAGGGAGAGGGGCTACAGAGTGGGTTACCCCTTCAAATTTAATAGGACTTGGTTGGAGGTCCCAGAATTCAATGCGATTATATCCAAATCATGGAAGGAGCTATCGGATAGGGAATCTTCCCCTCCATTGATGTCTTTGAGGGAAAAAATGGTGATATTGAGAAAGGTGTCAAAGGAATGGCAACGAGTCAGGAAAAAAGAGGACAAGCAAATGCTACATGATATACAAATGGAGTTGGAACTCCTCTTAGGGTCTACCTATACAAATGATCTTCCTCTCAGTATTAAATGTCACATAAGGGAGTTGGAGATCAGAAAACAAAAATTTCTTCAACAGGAGGAGGCCTCATGGAGTTTCAAAAGTAGGGCAATTTGGCTGAAGGAAGGCGATCGAAACACCTTTTTTTCATAAAGTTGCAAATGGAAGGTGGGTCAAAAACTCAATCTGGAAAATTTCTAATGGAAAAGGTGGTTTTTTCGTATCCCATCAAGATATTACAAATGAAGCAGTGCGGCATTTTAAACTCAATACAAAAGGAGGGAAGTCTGTGATTTTCAGGATGTTCTTTCGGGGATCGAATTGACACCAACCATGTTCGATGATGATGGTAACACGAGTCTTTTCCAGCAAATTACTGAAGGGGAACTTCTTGGCATTTTAAAAGCTTTTAGCAAGGAGAAAAGTCTGCGCCTGGACATCTGGACCATTGAGTTCTATATCCACTTCTTCAACATCCTAAAAAATGACCTGCTGCAGATGGTGGAGGCATCCTGTATATCTGGAAGTATACATCACAACACTTCATCCACTCTGATTGCACTTATTCCTAAAAAAGATGAAGCGGAATCTTTTCGTGACTTCCGGCCGATATCTTTATGCGATATATCTTTCAAAACCATTTCCAAGATTATTGTGGAGAGATTGAAACCGACGCTAGCTTCTTTCCTCTCCATGGACCAACATGCTTTCATAAAGGGCCACAACATATTGGATGCTATTGTCATCACTCAGGAAAGTTTGTTTTCAATGATAACAAGGACGATGGATGTGGCCATTCTTAAAGCTGATTTGCAGAAAGCCTACGATTGTTTGGATTGGGGATTCCTGAGGTGTTTTCTGGCTAAAATCAGTTTAAACTCTCTATACATTAATTGGATCATGTCATGTGTAGAAAATGTCCATTATTTGGTGCTTATTAATGGAATATCTTCTCCTTTTCTTCCTGTGGAAAGGGGGCTTCGCTAGGGGTGCCCCCTTTCCCCTCTTTTTTTTATTTTGGCAATGGACTCTCTCAGTCTACAAATTAACAGAGCCGTGGCCAAAAATCGTTGCAAGCTGGTTAGGATTTGCAGGGATATCTATGTATCACATAATCTATTTTTAGATGATGTGCTCATCTTCACCATGCTGTGCAAGATGACATGGATCTGCCTCAATGACATTCTTAATAGATTCGAGAGGGCCACTGGGTTATATATTAACAAAGGAAAATCCTCCCTCCACCATAATGATACAAACATGGAAATGGTAATCTGGATTGCTGATATGCTTGGTATTGTTTTGAAATCGATTAAAGATGGCATGAAATATCTAGGTTTTTAATTAAAAGCGAAAGGTTACTGCTCTTTGGACTAGCAATGGATTCTGGAAAGCTTCTACAAAAAAATCTCAGCCTGGGAAAACAGGGCTCTCTCTCTAACCGGGAGATATATTCTATCACAGTCAATCTTGGCGCAGTTAGCGGTGTATTGGGCTCATATTTACTCTCTTCTTGCTAGCATTATTCTCAACATAAATAGATTGTTGGCAAATTTTATTTGGGGTGGAAGTTCCAGTCAAATTAAAATACACCTATCGAAGTTAGAAAAGATCTCTATGCCAAAGAAGATTGGTGGATGGGGCCTGCTTGACATGCATTCTTTTGGCAAAGGACTTTTATGCAAATCACTAACGAGAGCCATTTTTGGAGAAGGTCTGTGGAGTGCATCCATTAGAAAGAAATATCTGCAAGAAAAAGATCTATTTTTTGGTATCGAAGGGGTTCTATCAGAATGAGCCATGGTTCGGCTATATGGCTCAGTCTTAGGAAAGTCTAACATTAATTCTTACAACACCTGAGTTGGAACCTTTTCTCGGAGACCAAATCTTCATCGGCATAGACTCCATTGCTAGCGGTCGTGAGCGCACTTGCATCGCTAAAATCCTTTTACCTTTTCTTTATAGGAATGGTATTTTCACATGGGATAAAATTATTTCTTCTTGGTGCGGCCCTATACCTATTTGGAAAGATGCTCATGCTCTTCACCTGCCTATCACACTTCATTCAGAATGGAATTCAGTAAAAAATGTTCTATGCAGCTTGGGAATCCATCGATCTGGTACTACGGACAAGCTTATATGGGTTGTTCCAAATAAAAAATTGCCTGTCAGAGTAAAAGACATATATGCATACATGATTTTTTCTAAGGCTTCTATCACTTGCTCTATATTCCCCCATAATTTCTGGAACTTGGGTTGCCCTCTTAAAATGATATTGTTCTCATGGCTGGTTTTCAACAACCACAATTTGACATGGGACAACTTGCGGAGGAGGTGTTGGCATGGTCTGAGTAGATGTCCTATGTGTGAAGCAGCGGAGGAATCCAACTTTCATATGTTTTCCAATGCGACTCCTCTCTACAGATCTAGTATGAATTGTCTCTACTTTATGGTTTTTCTCATAGTGTTTTTGTCACAGTTCAGGATGCTTTTCAATGGTGGTGCGCGCAAAAGGATTATTGGCGTTACCTGTTTATTATCGTCATATGGTGCTTATGGAAATGGAGGAACACCAAGATCTTCCAAGATTGAAAAAAGCCTTTAATGTCTTCTATACAACATATTTTATCCACTCACGCAATGTTGCCTGTTAAAAATCACAAGATGAAATTGCAATGAAAAATTGAGGTGGCAGACCCTCTCAATACTTTGCTCACTGCTTTCTTTGATGGGGCCAAACAGTTCAATATTTGTGGATGCAGGGTTCATGTAATCATGGATGAGAAGTTGCAATATTTTTTATCTTGGAACGGGGGGAGTGGTACTAACAGCCTGGCTGAGGCAAGGGCTCTTACTGGATTGCTTGCCTTCTGTGTGTTTATAGAGATACAAAACATTTCCATTTTTGGAGACTCAAAAATCATGATTGACCATGTCAGGGGTGCCTGCCATATCAATTATCCACATCTTACTGGGTGGATGGAATGGATTATGTACTTCTAGAATAATTTGGTTCAGCGCTCTATCAACCACATTCCCTGCTCCCTTAATGTTTGAGCTGGTCGTCTGTCGAAGGAAGGCCTGTCATTAGAGCCTGGTGCTTGGTCTTTGATGATATCTGATGACGGTCGTTCTTGATTCATACAAGATTTCTTCATCCTTGGAATATGATCTGATCTTTTTGTTTCTTCCCTATCCAGACTTGTTACACATATTTCTCTTTTTGCTTTCAGTATATACCTATCTGTTTTGTTTCCTTGCATATTGTTAAGACTGTATTTGCTATGAACATGTTTCTAATCTACAAGGGAGGCCCTATATCTATAAGTTTATGGTCTCATATGCTCACAACAACGCTAATATTTGGCTCTTGTTGTATCTCATATGTACCCTTTATATTGACTCAATATAATACTATGAAGATTTTTCTCTCTGAAAAAAATCTATTTTATTTTAAGATATATTAAAAAATATTTAAATTTTTATTGATTAAATACCTGATAGTCATCGAATTTAAACAAATAAGTGGAGATTAAATCAACATTAACTAACCCACTCTTATAAATAAATCAACCCACCCTATTTTATTTATATGGGATAAAATATAAAAATAAATAAACATAAATTTATTTTATCTTTCAATTAAAAATGGGAATTGGAATTCTTTTGTAGATTTAAAAAAATATATTTTATTTAATTAACAATATAATTTTTTTATAATTTTATTTTTGTAAATTATAATTTTTATGATTAAATTGATTTTCAATTTTATTAATTTTTATTTTTTTAAATATAAATTTAGAAATATTTAGCGTCAAAATAAATGTATAAAAATTTCAAATTTTAATTCAATTATAAATAATTATTGTATGGTTAGTAAACTGTATTTTTTAGAAAATATTTTAGAATCTTTAAATAATTTATGGTTTTTTTTAGAATGCAGTATTAATAATCCATGATATCAGAGTATGCTATTTTAACAAACTCTACGTACACATTAAAAATTTTGATATGTAAAAATGATGAATTTTATAAAAATTGATGAGTAGAAATGAATCTCCATAGTCAAACATGAGGTTATATCTTTTTTAAATATATATGTTTGACTGATGTATTCATTCTTTCACTAATATTAATAATATAGAACCATGTTAATTCTTACCAACATTTACAAATAGTTTAATTATATAATTATGCTAATATATACTTGTAATTTCTACATAGAAATAAAAAAATCTTAAGTATAATACTAGCCACCTTTATATGAAATTTCCACTCTTAAATTAGAAGTACTTCTAAGACTGTAAATGTGGTCATAGATAAACATTTCCATAGAGATTTATCCAGGTAATTCCAACATAATTATCTCTAGATTTACTAAGCTAGTGGTCAAATATCTTAAGATGCAAATTTATGTTTTTTTAGCGACACAACTATATCTATA
>APFE030275155.1:69239-102390 GCA_000404065.3 Pinus taeda
CAAAGAGAAAAAATTTTAGATCACATAGTGCAACAAATTGGTTGATGGTCAGAAACTTTTGATTAAATTTTTTTAGTTCACAAAGTGCAACAAATTAGTTCATGGTCAGAAACTTTTGACTAAATTGTGGAGCACAGATTTATCGAAATAGTTTCAACATAATTTACATCTCATATATTTATTTATAAACTTGAATACTAAATTCTTATCTCTGACTCTCTTTTGAAAGAGGTAGAATGATTGATTTCCTACCCTCTCTTAAAAGATGTACAATTATTTCTTTTATATGATATAATAAGCATAATTTTGAATTTAAATGTTAAATTATTATTATTAGTAGTAAATAAATGTGTTTTATTATTGATAATGTAATAATTTATATTGATTGTACTATTTTTGGTGAAATTATTTTTTACAAATAAATTTTATGATTTTATAAGTTTTACACGTGATTGAAAATCTAAAAAATCAAAAGTAAATATTTTAAGAGATTATAAATATTTATTTTTATTAACAAACTAAAAATATTTTACATATATTATTATTATTATTTTTTTAATAGAAGAGGATTCATGGGCCGAGTAGTTCCATTTTTAATTGCCACTAAACCATTAAAATCAATTATGGTACAAGAAAAGATATGAAAGGCAGAAAAAGGGAAAAATACTTTATTTTTGCAGAAGGGAGACGACCTTTTTTTAGCTGATGTTATTTCTAAAACTAACGTGACTAGAGATAAGAAGAGATAATTGTGATAAATAGAAGAGATAATTGTGATAAATAGAGAATATTTAGTAAAAAAAATGAAAAATAAAAACAATCTAAATCTAGAAACAAGATACCGATGAGAAATAAAGATACCGATGAGAAATAAAGATGGGTATGTGGCCCTCCTTTGTTGGAGGCATGAAAGGTTGTCCTCATGAATCTCCCGTGATGATTAATTCCTAAATCATTAGTTTTCACATCTTGAAGTAATCGTGGTGACATTTTTTAATTCATGAATCATTAGTTTTCACACCCCGAAGTTAAGTAATGCTGATGGCATTTTCACATTTTTAACAACAGCGAATATATTATATTATCTTTATAATACAGTCAATATTGGTTACATTAGCCCCAAGAAAACAATAGTTATATTACAAAGGAAAAATATTAATAGTTATATTAGTAAGGAAAAATACTAAGGACTATGTAAGCACTTCTTGCTGGATGGGGAGGTTCCACTTTGTCTCCCATTCATTGAGTTAAGGTAACGTTTTATTTTCCATGTAAAAGACTTTTTCTTCCCTATGTTCTATATAAAATGAAATTAGTCTAACATTATAATCTAATCTTCATACAAAATAAAAACTAATGAAAACCCTCATTTTTCGTGCTTAAAATGTAAAACTTTAAGATACTATATTTTTAAAATGTCCCCAATATTTTCATTTCTCACATCTATGCCATTACAATTAGCATTATTCTCTAGCATGTTTTCTATATAACAAATTCCCGTGCACTGGTAAACTAAACAATGGAGCTACAAGTGCTCGCAGTGATCATTTCACGAATCAAGTTCTGCCAAGCAAATACAAAGAGTCGCTAATATCTCGATATGGAAGTCTGCTTTCACATTTACAAGAAATTTCTGTAATACTAACCAGATAACAAAGTGTACGTTTAATAAATTATAGTGACATCACTGTAATAATGCTGCTTGTAGTTAGCTATCTCTATCAAGTAGAATTGGGCCAGCTTCATTAACACGCTACAAATAGCTATGGTTGCTGGGCAGTTGTAATGTCCCCATATTAAAAAAAATTGAAAATGATTACAAATCACAACATATCTATGGTTGTTGGGTAGTGGTAATGTCCCCATATTAAAAAAATTTGAAAATGATTACACATCACAACATATCTATAATTGCTAATTATATCGACTCATCATTAACCGTATTATTAACTACAATAAGCACTGCATACGTATGCCATTACCATACATTTGGGGTTGGCTGGATGATGTTACAACCATAGCTTAATTTGTAGGCGGGTTTATGATTTCCACGGTTTACATTTATCAATGGTTTTGTCAACTACCTAATTGACTATCCCAACTATACAAACTCTCATTCTACGCCTCGGGGTACTCTCATAAATATCCAGTGACTTGATCTATTCTTGAACTATACATTTTTTATGGTGGACTTTAATTTTCGGGGCCCACTTGCCAGGATGAGGGGATAACCTCCTCGGGATGCTTCTCCATGGTGGACAATTGTCCCTTGCTGCTTCAAGCTTTGTACCCCATCGAGGGCTCTCCTTGCCACGTTAGATTGAAAGGTGGAGGCCAATGCTGGGAGTATTATGCTTGGTCAAATAGAGGAAGGGTCTTTATTGTTGTTCTTGCCCATAATGGAGGGTTTCTACTCCTGTCCATGCACAAAGGGTTTCACTGTGGTAAACCCTAAACCCAACCTCTGCCTTTTTATCCTCGTCGTTGCTCGAGAAGGTCTTTCACTCTTTGAGTATTCTTCCTTCTTGACTACATTGTGCTGCAATGGCTTTGGGCTCGGCTACAAGGGTATTGGAGGTGTTTTGTGACAACCTGAGTAAGTCATCCCAACAGTGAGGCATTTTTTTATTTTTATTTACAGTTGTAGTGTTTGATTCAATCGCTAATGTTATCTAACTAGCTTCATTGTTAGGGTATGTAGGTTGGCTCCGGTTGTCGAAACTTGGTTTGGTCTTCGATGAGTATGAGCTTAGTTCGATATATCTTTCAACAAATGTAGGGTGTGCCCCTTCTCTCATGAATCATTATGTCACATGCATATGTTAGCAGAGTCGGGGTTGCTCTAGTTTAGAGCTTCTGAGATTTAAGCTAGGTTGAGTTGGTTGACATGTATTCTCTGTTAATGAGACCACAAGTCTCTAGCCTTTGAGGCGTCATTTTTAGCTTTATGAGGGCTTGGCCTGAAATCTCTTCTCCTTCCAAATGTATGGTATTGTTCTTTAACTTTTGTGGTGACCACTGTCTTCAAATTCATTGCATGTATAAGATGGCTCAACCTGAAATTGATTATGTACTATTGGGACATTTTCCTCTTGAACGAACGACCTCTATCTTTGGTTAATGTATGGTTTATGGTTATTTCTTATGCAAAAACTACGACTCATTTATGTGGTGTTTGTACTAGAAGATAACTTTAAGTGACTCTTCTCTCACTCGTATTTAATACTCTATTTTCTTTGCTTCCTAGCTTGAATGTATTTGATCTCACACACTGTTTTCTTTGCTATAGGTTTTCCATGTTTAAATCTTCTTTTTCATGGATAACTGCAGCCTTGTGACTATATTTCTTACAATTTCCTACTAATTTCTTCCTTTCCAATTGAAGAATTAGATCCAATTTTGTTATTCTGTTCCCAGATCTGGGGATTCCACCGGATTGGAATATATTTATGTTTTTGTTTTAACGTTTAGGAGGAAATGGTTCTCCGTAATTATTGAAACGTAGATGTTGTTCTTTCCTACTGGTATTGGGTCATTATTTATGCTGCTATCTGGGAATTGTTTTGAATAGATGCACAATGTTATCTCTTAAGCTTTCTGAAAATTCAGTCTCATGTTGCCAACTCCTGAACTTAAAGGGGTTTCAGTTTATACATGCTTAGTGAATCCATTTTCTTTAATTACTATTCATATGTTCGACTATATTTGAGTTTAACATTTTGTTTAAGGGTTACTCTTGTTAGTAATTAAGAAAGATGTTTTTAGATGTAACTTATCTAGCTTGTAATTTAGAATTATATTTTATTATTTACTGTTGATAGTATTCAAGCAAGATATTCTAGATGTAAACTTGTCTGGCTTGTAATTTAGCATGCTATTCTAAGAAAGTACTGCTAATAATAATTAAGCAAGATATTCCAAATGTAAACTTGTGTGGCTTGTAATTTAGCATTCTATTATAAGAAAATTACTGCTAATAATAATTAAGCAAGATATTCCACATGTAAACTTATCTGACTTGTTAAACCACTTATAACCTTATAAATCGTTTAACATACCAACCTTGGGACTTGTGATCCAGTGCTTTTAGTCTCCCCCCGAGCTACCCAAACTTGGGTAAATTATTCAAGAAAACTTATTCTTGAATAATAGCAAATATCTGGTCTTAACTAGACTTATCCACTGCTTGTCTTTCTGTCTCTACAGCACATAAATTCTCCTTTCTTACTCCTCCATTCCATTGATCGCAAATGCCCCTGCCTCCCATCCTCTTGATCTTTTAGGGATGGATTTTTCATAGGAGCAGCTAGGGTTGGGTAACCGCCCAACCAACTATTTCTTGAGAACTAATTTCCATCACCCTTCTAATAGATATATCTCATGAATTAAAACAGTTTCTTTCCTTAACTTATTCTAGTACTAAATTTCTTTTAATTAATTTAAAAACAGAATTTCTAATTATAAAAACTCAAATCGGTTCCAATTTGTTTTACTAGTAGTAAAAATAAATATTCACGTTCACGGGGGATACCACATCTTACCCCCATAATATTGAACGTCATCATGATGTTCCTCTATGAGAAACAACCGTAGATAAACATCCCTCATAGTCTACTCATCTTCCCAAGTGGCTTCTTTAGGCCCATAATGTTTCCACTAGAGTTTAACTTGGGTGATAACTCAGCTTTGCAGTGTTACTTCTCTCCGATCAAGTATACCCATTGGCTCTACCAAGAATTCCCCTTCCGGTTCGACCTAGATATCCTGCCAGTTTATTAAATGTTTAGCATCATAAATATATCTCTTAAGTAAAGAAACATGAAAAAGGTTGTGCACACGAACGTGGCTGGGTAGAGCGAGCTGGTATGCTACTGACCCGATTCGAGCTAAAATATGGAAAGGCCCACAGAATCGGGGTGCTAGCTTAGCACTTTCGGTCCATTACAAGATGATTTTCTTGGCCTTAACCCGAATGTACGCATACTCCCCTACTTGAAACTCTTATAGCTCCTTTTTTGATCAACAAACTTATTTTGCTGGTCTTGAGCAACCTTGAAATTAACTCGCACACTTTTCACCATCGTTTCCATCTCTTCCAGCATATCTGGTCCCAACATTAGTTTGTCTTCTAGGCCGCTCCAGCTCAGAGGTGTCCTACACTTATGCCCATATAATACTTCAAATGGTATCATCCGTAAGGATGTATGGTACCCATTGTTGTAGGCAAATTCTACTAGATGCAAGTAGTCTTCCCATTTAGATGGTTGTTGCATTACATAGGCTCACAACATATCTTTGGCAACTTGATTTACTCTTTCCGTATGCCCATCTGTTTGAGGATGATATGTGGTACTGAAATGTAATTGGGTCACCAATCCCTCAAATAGGGCCTTCCAAAAGGCTGACATAAATTTTACGTTTCGGTCAGAGATGATCATCTTCGGTAATCCATGCAAATTAAAAACATTTTGCATAAAAATGTTAGCAATTTGTACATCTTTATAGGTTGATTGTATAGGTATGAAATGAATAGATTTGCTCAACTTATCTACCACCACCATGATAGAGTGGTTTAGATTTTTTGTTTTAGGCATTCTAGTAATGAAATCAATAGATATTGTCTCCCACTTCCGTTCTTGAATGGGTAGTGGGTGAAGGAATCCTACTAGGTGCTAGTGCTCTTCTTTTATGAGCTAACACTCCAAACATCATCCTAGGTATTTTGCTACTTCTTTCTTCATACCAAGCCAAAATAATTCCTTCCTAAGGACAAAAATCAATTTCTTATATGCTGAGTGTCTTGCGTAAGGACTTTTATAATATCCATTCAAGATTAATTATTTAAACAATTTTTGGTTAGGCACATAAAGTCTCTTCCTATAAACCAACAACTCATTTCAAGTCACTACATATCCCATTTGTTGTTTGTGGTTGTTTTCCACTTTTGCTTGCTACTACAATTGGTTATATACCACATTTTGCATGGTCGTTTCTCGAATTTTCTCATAGAATGTAGTGCGGGACTCACTAAAAGAAATCCCATATAAGCAATTTACCTTCCGACTTAGAGCATCCGCTACCCAGTTTTCTTTTCCCTTCAAGTGCTTGATTTCAAAATCAAATTTTCTTAGGAAGTCAGCCCAATGAGCTTGTATAGCATTTAATGTGGGTTGTTTGAAATAGCTTGTTAGGCTGAGATGATTTGTTAAAAATATAATTCTTTTGCCCAACAAGTAGCGCCACCCCATTTTTAAAGCATGAATTATTGTTGTTAACTCTAAGTCATATGAATAATACTTTTGTTCATATTCCTTGAGCTTTCTTGACTCGTAAGCTATGACCCTAGCCTCTTGCATTAATATGCCACCTACCCCCTCCTTTCTAGCATCCGTACACACTACATATTCCTTACGAGGATCAACAGTACTCAAAATTGCGGTAGTCGTGAGAAGGTGCTTAAGCTGGTCAAAGCTTCTTTGACAATCAGTGGTCCACCTAAAGGTTCTTCCTTTATTTTTTAGAGAGGTAATAGGGTATGTTACCCTAGAAAAACTTTCCACAAACGATCTATAACATCTAGCTGGGCCCATAAATGATCTTATGTCAGCCACATCATTTAGTATCGACCACTCCATAATGGTTTTTATTTTCTCAGGGTCTACTGCGATTACATGCTTAGTGATAATATGTCCCAACTACTGGATTTGTTCCTTGAAAAAGTCACACTTGTTGTTTAGCATATAAGTGGTGTTCTCTTAGAACTTGGAGGACAATGCGGAGATGTTCCTTACATTATTCCACGCTCTGTGAGTATATCAAGACATCATCAATAATGATCAACACGAACTTGTCTAAGTATTGATGGAATATGTTGGTCATGAGGCACATGAAGGTGGCTGGGGCATTGGTCAGTCTAAAAGGTAGCACCACGAACTCATAGTACCCATATCGAGTTCTGAATGTTGTTGTTTTAGCTATATCTTCCTCCTTTATCTGGATCTGGTGATAACCTGATCGAAGGTCAATCTTGGAGAAAATGGTTGCCCCCTTAACCAAGTCAATGAATTCATCTATAGGGGCAAGGGATATTTGTTCTTAATGGTCAGCTAGTTTAACTAATGGTAGTCCATGTACATTGTCATTGTTCCATCTTTTTCTTAAAAAACAATAATGGAGCTCCCCATGTGGACAAGCTAGGTAACATATATTTCTTATCAAGCAACTCCTGTAGTTGCATTTTTAATTCTATCAGTTCCAGAATAAACATAAGGTAAGGGGATAGAGAGACTAGGGAAGCTCCTAGAATTAGCTCAATGGTAAAATCTATGTCCCTTTTTGGGAGTAAACCTGGAATTTCCTAAAGGAAAACATCAAGGAAGTTTTGTATTACTGGTATATCTTCTAACATAGCAGATTTCTCCTTAGGGTCAGCATAACCTAATTGAAGGGCAAAAATTTGATAGCCTTTTCTGATGCATTTTTCTAGTTGGGAAGCTATTACAGGTCTTATTTTTTTATGCTTCTGAATGCCTCGCATTTCTTGGCTTTCGCCGTTATCATCTTAGAAATTAATGGTTTTAGTTTTGTAGCTAATAATGGACCAGTGCTTTTCCAACCACTCCATGCCAATAAGTATATCATGAGATCCTTAGGGTAGTATATTAAAATCTTCCTCGATGGACTAGCCAACTAGCTCTAAAGGGTAATTATTAACCTTGGCCAAAACTCTTCTTTTGGCTCCTGTGGCTAGTTGCACCAACCCTAGGTTTTTAAATTTTACTACTTGTAACTTACGTTGTTCTACAATCTTGGGACTAATGTAACTTAACGTTGCCCCAGGGTCAATCAAAATAGCTACTATTTGGTTAAAATTTTTACCTTCAAACACGACCATTGTCAGCTGAAATTCTACTTGGTGGTCTTCGAGGGCCGCATTAATTTTGGGAAGACTCCTTGCTATTTCCCCTACTGTAGAGGCTTCTTGTAGCTGAGGTATCTAGTCAGTTCACCTACACTGTGGGAGGTTTTTGACATAGTGTGGCCCTCAGCATCCTCAGTATTGTACAAGAGGCCTTGCATCCAGCTCAGCTTCAATTTTGCAAAGTTTCTCATTATTTTTTGCTTCACCTGGCACCTTAAATTTGGGTGGATTTTTATTGAAGTTTATGTAAGTCTGTCCCTTGTAAATTCCCTTGCTACTTGAGCCTCTATTTCATTTATGTCCAGGAACAAATTTATTTATATTTTTGTCATTCCATTTCTTGTTCATGTCCCCATTTGGTGTGTTCTGCTTATAGCAAATCCGTGCTTTGTGGATCACTTCATCCATGGTCTTTGGGCTATCAAATTTTAGTCATTCTATCATAAATAAAGGTAAGCTACTGATGAATAACTACACCTTTTCTTTTTCTTCACATATGTAGGGCAGATAATGAAGCAACGAGGTGAACTTTGTTATAAATACATCCATGGTCAATTGTCCTAGCAGGAGCCAATGAAACTCTTTAGATTTCTCATCATAAAATCTTTCTGTTACATACTTTTCTTTAAGATATATCTAGAATTTCTCCAAGGTTGTACTTTGTTCATCCATTCCTTGAACAACCTTTACTTCCTCCCACAATAATGTGGCCTTTCCTTGCAGTTGGAAAGTTTCCAAATGAGCCTTCAAGTTATGGTCATACTCATACAACTCAAAGTATTTTGTTCATATTATGAGCCATGCTTCTGCTTCTTCTTCCTACTATCCATCGAAAAGTGGGGGATTTATCTTTCAAAACTCCCGTTGGAGTTCCACTTTCTATTTTTTCTAGGTTCACTTGTTGGATACGTTATCAGAATCTTCTTCACGATTCTCCTCAAAACCCCCAGTATCCCCATCTTTTGTCTAGAATTCTAGCTCCCCTGACATATTCCTATGTTCGGGGCTAGGAACTAGTGGCCAATTATTTTGTCTATCAGATAAACTTTCTATAATCTTTTCTTGTTCCAGCATCAATATCTCGTTATCTACCCATAAATGGGCAATTTCATCTTTTAACTCTTGTACTGTCTCTCCAATGTCTGTACCAGTATCTCGGGGTTCCTCACCCAGCTGTACCCATACTTCAAGATTGCCCTCTTGAAATGGCAGGGCTCCTAATCCTATTGCAGGTCTGGATGGTAGGTTCCGTGTTCCTCTCATGTTGATTGTTCCTGCTTCCTACGTGCATAAGACAAAACTCATGATTTTTTACCCAGAGGTTTCAATTTTACAACTTGAGTGCTCTAATACCATATGTAATGTCTCCATATAAAAAAAAATTGAAAATGATTACAAATAACAACATATTAATAATTGCTAATTATATTGACTGACCATCAATGATATTATTAACTATAATAATCATTGTATTCATCTCTCATTACCATACATTTGGGGTTGGTGACTTGATGTTACAACCATAGCTTAACTTGTAAGCGGGTTTATGATTTCCAAGGTTTACACTTATCAATGGTTTTGGTCAACCACCTAATTGACTATCCCAACTATACCAACCCTCATTCTATGCATCGAGGTACTATCATAGATATCCTCAAACTTGATCTATTGTGGAACTATATATTCTTTACAGTAGACATCAATTTTTGGAGGCCACTTGCCAAGATGAGGGGATGACCTCCTTGGGATGCTTCTCCATGGTAGATAGTTGTCCCTTATTTCTTCGATGTATGTACCCCATCGAGGGCTCTCCTTGCCACGTTGAATCAGATGGTGGAGGCCACTGCTGGAAATATTATGCTTGGTTGAATATAGGAAGGGTCTTTATTTTTGTTTTTTCTCGCTATAGAGGGTTTTTGATCCTGTCCATGCGCAGAGGGTTTCATTGTGGTAAAACTCTAAACCCAACTTCTGCTTTTTCATCCTCGCCACTACTCGGGAAGGCCTTTTTCTCCTTGAATGTTATTCCTTCTTAACTATAGTGTGTTTCTATGGCTTTGGGCGTGGCTATAGGGGTACTAGAGGTGTTTTGTGATAGCCCAGATAAGTTAGCCTGACAATAAGGCATTGTTTATTTAGAGTTGTAGTGTTTGATTCAGTCGGTAATTTTTTCTAGCTAGCCTCATTCTCAGAGTATGTAGGTGTAGCTTCAGAGGCCTGGCTCCGGCTGTCGAAACTCAACTTGGTCTTTAATGGGTATGAGCTTAGTTCTGTATATCTTTCAAGAAATGAAGGGTGTGCCCCTGGTGTCATGAGTCGTTATGTCGCATGTACATTTTAGCAGATCTGGGGTTGCTCTAGTTTAGAGCTTCTGAGATTTTAGCTAGGATGAGCTAGTTGACATGTATTATCTGTTAATGAGACCATGAGTCTCTAGCCTTTGAGGCATTATTTGTAGTTTTATGAGGGTTGGGTTTGAAATCTCTACTCCTTCCGAATGTATGGTACTGTTCTTTAATTTTTATGGTGACTACTATCCTCAAATTTGTTGCATGTTTAAGTTGGCTCGGCCTGAGTTTGATTATGTACTAATCAGACATTTTCCTCTCGAACTGTAATTGTTGACGACGGTCTCTATCTCTGGTTAATGCATGATTTACGGTTATTGCTTATGCAAAACCTCTGGCTCATTTGCTTGGTGTTTGTACTAGAAGATAACTTTAAGTGACTCTTTCGCTCACTGGTATTTAATACTCTATTTTCCTTGCTTCCTGGCTTGAATGTATTTGATCTCGTAGACTTTTATCTTTCTATAGGTTTTCCATGTTTAAATGTTTCCTTTCATGGATAACTGTAGCCTTGCGACTATATTTCTTACAATTTCCTACTGATTTCTTCCTTTCTAACTGAAGAATTAGTTCTAGCTTCGTCAATTTGTTCCCAGATTTGGGGATTTCTCCGGATTGGAACAGAGTTATGTTTTTGTTTTAATATTGAGAAGGAAATGGTTCTTTGTAATTATTGAAATGTAGATGTTGTTCTTTCCTATTGGTATTGGGCCATTATTTATGTTTCTATATAGGAATTCTTCTAAATAGATACACAGTGTTACCTCTTAAGCTTTCTAAAATTTTTGTCTCAATGTTGCCAACTCCTGAACTTAAAGGGGTTTTAATTTATACATGCTTAGTGAATCAATTTTCTTTAATTACCATTCGTATATGCGACTATATTTGAGATTAGCATTCTCTTTAAGGGTTACTATTGTTAGTAATTAAGCAAGATGTTTTAGATGTAACTTATCCGACTTGTAATTTAGCATTCTATTTTATTATTTACTGCTGATAGTATTCAAGCAAGATATTCCCATATGTAAACTTGTCTGGCTTGTAATTTAGCATTCTATTCTAACAAAATTACTGCTAATAATAATTAAGAAAGATATTCTAGATGTAAACTTCTTTGGCTTGTAATTTAACATTCTATTCTAAGAAAAGTACTGCTAATAATAGTTAAGCAAGATATTCCAGATGTAAACTTATCTGACTTTTTGAACCCCCTATAACCTTATAGCTCGTTTAACCTCCCAACCTTGAGACTTGTGCTTCAATGCATTTAGTCTCCCCCCAAGCTACCTGAACTTGGGTAAATTATTCAAGAAAACTCACTCCTGATAGTAGCAGATATCTGGTCTTAACCAGACTCATCCACTGCTTGTCTGTCTATCTCTACAACACAAAAATTCTCCTTCCTTACTCGTCCATTCCCTTGATCGCATATGCCCCTGCCTCCCATCCTCTTGATCTTTTAGGGATGGAATTTTCATAAGAGCAGTTAGGGTTGGGTAACTACTGAACCAACTATTTCTTGAGAACTCATTTCGATCACCCTTATGACATATATATTTAGTGAATTAAACCAATTTCTTTCCTTAACATATTCCAGTAGTAAATTTCTTTTAATGAATTTAAAAACATAATTTCTAATTTATAAAAACTCAAATCAGTTCCAGTTTGTCTTACTAGCAGTAAAAATAAATATTCACATTCACAGGGGATATCATAGTAGTGGTGATGGAAAACATTCGAAGCATAATTTTGATTGATACATAGGCTGACACATCCAATAGAATTCCCAAAAAACCCTGATCTAGTCCGTAGATCTCTTTCCTTGCAGGATTTTTTTATGGAGCATCATAATACAACGCAACAGTTGTGGATGAAAATTCACTATCCTATTCTCACCAGAGTTGATATATCTGGTACACTGGGGCACGAAAGGTACCAACACGAAGGCTAAGGCCATGGGGCTATGGGGACTCCTCTCATTCATACAATATCTTGATATTCCTAGTATCCACATTGATGAGGACTCTAAGGTTATCATTGACTAAGTCTATGGGAGAACCAACATCATCAAATCTTCATTGTAGGGCTGGCTACATTAGATCTCTACACTTCCGCATGCTCACCTACACTCCTCCATACAACATATCAGCAGGGACTTCAATGTTGAAGCAGACTGCCTCTCCAAAAAGGGCATCATGGAAAATCTGGATGGATTCCACATAGAGATCAAGATAGACGAGACAAGGCTGGAGACTGAGATCATGCCTATAATAGGATAACTACAACAAGACATACTCTTTTTTGATTTCAAATTGAATATTCTACTTTTCTTTTTACTTTACTTGATTGTCTAAATATACAGATATATGTCGACACATGCTAGAATATGCTATGATGAACATATAGAAATAACAAAACATTTCCAAAATTAGCACAAAATTTCTATGTATCCTGGTCTGGTTTTAAGATTCATTTTGAAGCATGTTTGCAGAATAGCTGGGATTAAAAACTCCGATCTACTCCTTTGCATTGCAGACTTTGCAACATATGTAATTTCTATAGATGATTAATATAACGCTTTTTTCATTCGAAGAAAGCTATGATTATCAACAATATATAGTGAGGTTAATGTTAGGATATTTCGACACATAGGAAATAGTGAAGTATAACTTGGTCTAGTATAAAGTTAGGTAAAGTTTGTTTCTTTACTATGTACTTTTGTAACTTACAATCCAATGGTCATGATATGTAGTGATCCGACGGTTCATTCTCTCCTCGGTATTACCGACACTTGATCTGTGGCTTAGCATCCGATTGGTCCATTATCTCTATTTAAAGAGCATGGAGGGTCACTTGTAGGTTAACTGTTCATGAGAAAAGCTTATGTAAAATTTCATTCTTTTATTAATAAATTGCCTGAAGTGGCTGCGTTGGCTCAGGCCGTGGACTGTTTCCCTCTTTGAGGGTTTTAACCACATCAATAATACTGGTGTATTGATCTGTGATCTGTTTGTGAGCAATGTCCTTTGGTGTTATGTCTGAGGAACTTACCCTATAAATTCCTACATGGTATCAGAGCTATTTGAGGGCCACGTCCATTGGTGATTCAAATATGAAGCCGGTAGAACTGCATCTGACTGCCATTTCCTAGATCTATTGTTTCTGACTGCTTTCGGGCCAAAAGGACTGCTCTGTTGTGTTAAGAGCATCTGTTCTAGTGAGGAACCCCTTTCGTTTCACGCGAAAAAGTTTTTGGTAGCCCTAGCTACGTCATTTTTAAGATCTGGAGGTATACAATGTTTATTTGCAGTTTCTAGTTATTTTCTCTCTGTTTATTATTTCGGTTTATTTAGCTTCTTTTTTTTATTACTGGATCTATACCTTTCATTTCTGTGTATTCTCTTTGCCCTGCGACTCTGTGCGGTCTGGGAAAATCAGAAACAAAGAGGAAGGATTTTTCTCATGCGTATGCTCTTTTCTGTTGCGCGTTAGTGTGATCTCGGAAAATCAGAAACATTGAGGAAAATATTTGGTTTCCAGGTAAAGCTAACTTCAAGCCGTAAGGGTTTTTTTTTTTTGTATGTCTGTGCTGGGTTTTGTGTTTTTTGTTTTGTAGGGAAAAAGATCTTTCTCAAGCAAGCACGTAACCCAAAGCTTCAATGACAAAAAAAAATCAAAGCCCCCCCCCATCTCTCTCTCTCTCTCTCTCTCTCTCTCTCTCTCAAAATTTTTGTTTAGCTGACTTGGTTCAAAGCTAATTTATGAGAGTAGAGGTCTTGAGTTCAAGTATCCTTTTTGTTGGAAAGGGGGCATTTTTTTCATTTCCGCACATTCCCGTACTTCGTCGGTGCCTTCATCAACGTTTCTTCAAAAAGCCATAACTTCTTCATCCGGAAGCCGTTTTTAGAGCCATTTTTTTAACCAGCCTAATTTTTCGAGATCTTTCTATTGGAACACTTAGTTTTAGCATAAATAGCTTCAGTTTCTATTAAAATGGAAAGTCCATGCCAAGTTATTCTTGACAACACCAACTACTTCCAGTGGTGGTCCTACATTGTGCATTTACTTAGAAGTAAAGGTCTTTACAGAATAGCCTCAGGCCAAGAAACTAAACTGAAAGATGAAGATAAGGAAGCTAAATGGGAAAATAGGAAATATCAAGCACGTGGGTTGATAGGGATGTTTATTTCTCCAGATCTTAGATTCCATATTGCAGAACTTGATATTCCTAATGAAGCAATGAAGCAGATTACTAAAGTTTTTGGAATCAAAAAGGAACTTAGAGCCCATCAACTTGAAAATGAGTTGTTTACACTGGACGCCAATAATTTTTCTTCCATTGAAGATTTTTTGTCCAAGTTCAAGACCCTTAGTCTTCTCTTGGAAGGTGTTAAGGTTAAGAAAGAAGATAATAACCTTATTTATTCCATTCCTACTATGTTGGGACTGGCCTACTCTGTCTTTGTTTCCACCTTCAATTCTACAAGAGAAGCCTTCATTTCTCAAGGACAAACCTACAAGCCCCCTTCCTTTGATTCTTTTTGTGATTCTTTAATAAGAGAACAAGAAAAACTCTTACACCTTGGTCTTCTTAATCTTGGAAACTCTTCTAAGAAAGCGTTAGCCGCCCAGCAGCAACCAAATTCAAAGAATCCTAAGAAGTCATATCCTAAAAGGAATGGTCCTAAACCAAACAAGGGTCCTAAGCAATTTCAGCCTCAAAATGAAAAATCATTTCCACCAGAATGATAAGGCAAATAAAAACAAAGGGAAGAAGACTGATAGACATTTCCACTTTTGTAATCGAGATGGCCACTTAGAATCCAAATTCTTTAAGAAGATGGAAGTCTTGGAAGCAGCAATGAAGAAGCATAACATCCATTTGGAGCACTCTTCACCTTCAACTTCATCTTCGGGAATGACACTTTCTGCTTGCGGTTGTCAAGCATCTCGGTTTGGCTATGCACTAAATGTATCTTCTTCCTCTCATTCTCATGAATGGCTCATTGATTCTGGAGCTTCTTATCACATAGCCAAAAACAAAGCCATGTTTTCTTATTTAAATTATTGTAACACCAAAAATATATATGTTGGTGATGATAGATCTCTTAGTGTTGTAGGGACTGGAACCATTCATATAGAAAATGGTCAATTTAATGATGTATTATGTGTTCCAACCTTATCCTGCAACCTTCTATCTGTATATCAGATAACTCATTCAGGTGAAGGTAAAATCGTTGAATTTTCACCTCACGATGTTGTAATTACAGACCTAAGAGATCCTAGACAGATTTTAGCTACTGGCATTGCTGATGATTCTACAAGGTTGTATAAGTTTCACAACTTTGAGTCATCAAATCTTCCCTCGGTATTTGTTGCTCACAATGATGAAGTGAGCAAACTTTGGCATGAGCGATTTGGCCACTTAAACTATTGCTCCCTTCAGCATCTATCTAAAGAAAATATGGTGACAGGTTTTCCAATGGTATCTTGCAAAGATGGTGTTTGTTCCGGATGTGTACTCGGAAAACATAATCGGGGCAATTTTGAAAAACGTGCCTCTTAGCACGCCTCATCCCCTTTACAGCTTGTGCATAGTGATT
The DNA here is from genome assembly GCA_000404065.3 of Pinus taeda. Classification (NCBI taxonomy): domain Eukaryota; kingdom Viridiplantae; phylum Streptophyta; class Pinopsida; order Pinales; family Pinaceae; genus Pinus; species Pinus taeda. The sequence goes on from APFE030275155.1 coordinate 85,112, forward strand.
TATGTGGTCCAATTCCAGTTGTCTCCTTCTCTGGCTACAAGTATTTCTTAACTTTCATTGATGATTTCTCCATACGCACTTGGGTATACTTCTTGAAACTCAAGAGTGAAGTATTTAACATGTTCTTGGCCATTAAGGCCTTTGTTGAAAAGCAATCTGGGTATCAAATTCTTAACCTAAGATATGATAATGGTGGAGAATATGTTAAAAACAACTTCATCAACTTTTTCACTGAGAATGGAATTCAAATGCAACATACTGTTCCATATACTCCACAACAAAATGGTGTAGCTAAAGGGAAGAATCACACCTTAAAGGAAATGGCTAATTGTATGCTTCAATCTAAAGGACTTAGTTTTAATTATTGGACAAAAGCAATTAAATGTGCAAATTACATAATAAATTGCACTCCTACTAAGGTTTTAAAGAATATCACTCCAGAAGAAGCATGGAGCTCAATTAAACCAGATGTGAGTCACTTTCATGTTTTTGGAAGTGAAGCATGGGCCCATATTCCAGATGAGAAACATAAAGCTTTAGAACATAACAGTGAAAAATGTATTTTTTTTGGATATTCTGAAGATGTCAAAGGATATAGACTTATTCCATTTAAGTCCAAAAATGTTATCATTAGAAGGGATGTAAAGTTTGATGAAAATATATCGGCCTACGAGCCTAGTTCGGTGCATGTGCCACCTCTCTCTATCTCTTCTACTTCTGAACATATTTCTTCCTCAGATGATGAAAGTGAGGATGACAATCCTCCCCCACCTTCTCAGGATCCTCCTTAAGCTCCTCCACTTTGAAAATGGGTCCATGCTACTTGGGATGCAGTAGGTGATCTTGCCGGTGATCCAACAAATCAGCATCGTACACGTTCTTAGTTCGAAAGAGCCTCTTCTTTACTGGGTCAAATCTCAGCGAATTATGATCCTGACACCTTTGCAGAAGCTTCAGGCCATCTAGATTGGGACACAGCTATGAATGAAGAATATCGTTCATTATTGGCTAACGATACATGGGATCTTGTTCCTCTACCAAAGGGACGAAAACTTGTTAGATGCAAATGGGTTTACAAAACCAAGTATGGCCCAGATGGGAAAGTTGATAAACATATAGCTCGTCTTGTTGCTAAGGGTTTTTCGCAAGTTGAAGGCATTGACTATACTGAAACCTTCTCCCCCGTTGCCAAAATGAACTATGTCTGCCTTGTTCTTTCCCTTGCTACCTCTTTCAAATGGGAAGTCCATCAGATGGATGTTAAATCCGCCTTATTGCATGGAGACTTGCATGAAGAAATCTATATGGAACAACCTATTGGCTTTATACAAACAGACTCCAGTCTTATATGTCGGCTTAAGAAATCCCTTTATGGTCTCAAGCAAGCTCCTCGGGCTTGGTACACCAAAATGGATAGCTTTCTTTTAGAATCTGGCTTTTCTAGGTGTCATTATGACAATATTATCTACACCAAGAAAGTGGGCAAGTCTCTTATCATTCGTGTTCTTTATGTTGATGATCTTATCTTCGCTGGTAGTTATCCCAACCTTATCAACCATGTGAAGTCCAGCCTTAAAAAGAAGTTTGAAATGATAGACTTAGGACACTTTCATTATTTTCTCGGTCTTCAAGTCTTGCAATCCAAGGAAGGTATTTTCCTTTCCCAATCCAAGTATGTTTGTGATCTTCTACGCCATTTTCACATGGAAGACTGTAAGCCAGCTCCTTCTCCCTTTCAGTCTAGAGTAAAACTCTCAGTCACTTGTACTTCCCCTGAAGTTGATGCTACCTTATACTGTCAACTTGTAGGAAAACTTTTGTATCTAACCCATACTCATCTTGAACTTTCCTTTGTTGTTGGCCTTGTTACTCGGTTTATGCAAACCTCACGTGAAAGTCATTGGAAAGCAGCTAAAAGAATACTTCGTTATGTTCGAGGTGCAGTTCATATTGGAATTCATTACAGTGCCGAAGCATCTCCTCTATTGGTTGGTTTCATTAATTCTGATTGGGCTAGTGACCCTGATGATTGGAAGTCTACTGCTGGTTATGTGTTCACTCTTGGTTCAGGACCTATTACATGGGCTTGCAGGAAACAAGGTGCCATTTCTCTTTGTTCAGCAGAAGTAGAGTATCGTGGTGCCATAGAAGCTAGTAAGGAAGCCTTGTGGCTTCATCAGATCCTTTCAGAGTTTGGCTTTCAGCAGCAGCATCCGACTACACTTTGGTGTGATAATCAAAGTGCCATTCAACTATGCAAAGATCCAGTTCAACATCAGCACATGCACTTCATCAGAAAGCTCATTCATGACCATGTTCTTGAAGTGCAATATTGTTCAACAGATGATCAAGTTGCAAACATCTTTACAAAGGCTCTCACAGAGGCGAAGTTTACTAAACTTCGATTTATGGTTGGAGTTCAGGAAGTTGTCACTAAGGGGGGATAGGCACTAGTGCCTCTTTCCTTCTCCTATTGTGTCATATTTGTAAATCCTTCAATCCTATCCCAAGTTGTTCTTAAGGGCGGATGTTAGGATATTGCGACACATAGGAAATAGTTAAGTATAACTTGGTCTAGTATAGACTTAGGTAAAGCGTGTTTCTTTACTATGTACTTTTGTAACTTACAATCTGACGGTCACGATATGTAGTTATCCGACAGTTCATTCTCTCCTCGATATTACTGACACTTGATCCGTGGCTTAACACTCGATTGGTCCATGATCTCTATTTAAAGAGCATGGAGGGTCATTTGTAAGTTAACTATTCATGAGAGAAGCTTATGTAAAATTCCATTCTTTTATTAATAAATTGCATGAAGTGGCCATGTTGGCTCAGGTCGTGGACTGTTTCTCTCTTTAAGGGTTTTAACCACGTCAAAAGTACTCGTGTACTGATCTATGATCTGTTTGTGAGCAGTGTCCTTTGGTGTTCTGTCTGAGGAAGTTACCCTGTAAATTCCTACAATTAATGTGTTATTAAACAACATAATAAATTGGTGGCTTGGATAATATCAAAGGGTTTTTCATTGCAGAGGATTATGGAAAAGAAACCTAGGGAGTGGTGTGGAAGATGATGACGATTGTGGATATTGCTAATGTTCTATATTTTTTCCTTCAACGGCCGTATCATATGGAAACTTTGTGTTTGCATAATTAAAACAAAAAACCAACTAACTATTTCACCCTTTGCAATTCTAGACCTAAAAGTAGTCACAAACCTAGCATAGAACAACCATCTTGATCATCATTCAAATGCATTGTGGTCAAATTCCATGCTGACTTCTATTGGAGATCCAAAACGTGAGTTGTTGGGAAATAAATGAAGCGAATTATAACACTTTCTAGCAATAAAGAGATCTAGTGGCTGAGGAACACACTCTGTATCTGAGGGCTTATCAAGTCCATTAAGAGTCCAACTCCAAGAAGAGAAACTACTCCAAGAAGAGAAACCCTTTCTGTTGATTTTGGTTTGTAAAATTTATTTTCTATTAATGATTTGCACTCAACCTTTTCTAAAATTTAAACTCTAAATTTAATAAATACTATATCAACCATATTATTATTAATCAACTAACTATGAAAATTATATATATTTTAAAAGAAAAGAATACTTAATATTTTTATTCGTTGGGAATAGATGAAAAAAAACGTAAGATACTCATCAATTTTAAACTAATAAAAAGATTAATTAACATTAACTAACCGCTAGTTGATTTATATCGGAGAAATATTTAATTAAATAAATATATTTATTAAAATTTGAATTAAAAGGGGATATATAATTTTTTAGTTTTTATTTTAGTTAAATCATTTTTTTCTTAATATATTTAGAAATATTTATCTTAATAAATGTATAAACTTTCACCATACTAAACGTTTACTATTTTACTGTTGTATTTCTCTATCATATTATGTTTGAATAGAAACATGAAAGAACTCATGGCTGAGTTTGTCAAAGTAAATTTATAACTAATATGCGATAGAAATAAATACATTTCTGAAAATAGAAAAATGGTTACATAAACCTCTCGAGATAGTTATTGTTGGTTACACACCGTTTCTTTCAAGAGGAGTGATTCGAGAAGGTTCGCTGACTGGAAGAATCTAGAATGAAAGGAGGAAATTTGATTGAGAAGTCAAGGACTGCCAAGTATTCCATAGAACCTCCTTGAGTTAGGTGAAATAATCCACTGGGTGCCTTGGAAACAACCTAAAAAGGGTAAGGACTTGAAACTGGACTTACAGTCTTGATGTTTTAAAGCGACTCAATCTACCTTGTGTGGTATACCACACAATTATCTGGAGAAGAAGAGCTCGAGGGAGAGTTTGGACATCATAGTTAGACTCAGGTGGAGGTGGAGAGATCTTCTAATGGAACATATAAGTCTCTAACTATATTATTTAAATTGTTTAAGTAGATTTGTGAACAAAAGATAAGAACAACCTGAAAACTACTTTGTTACAAAAGAGACTGTAGGTTTTCTAGACAGTGTCAATAAATTCAGTTACGAATTAGATGCATTTGTCTTTTATTTATGCCATGTTCTGTGTTAAAATTATCGTTAATATTGTTACAGGTATTAAAGGAAGCTTGCAGATGTGTAGTTTTTATTTGAAAATGACGAGTACGTGCGTAATTGTAAATAAAAGACCAACAATAGAATAATTTCCTCTTTTAACAACAAAAATAAGAATCATGCTCCATTTAAATGATAGAAAGAATCAACAAAAATAAGAATCATGCTCCATTTAAATGATAGAAAAAATCATTCAATGCATGCCAGCCAATATTCCCTGATGAAAACTGTAAACGAGAATGCCGGAATAGAATTTGATTATTAATTAAAAAAGAACCCACATTTTTCACAACCAAGGAATGCATGAAAGAAGAGATTAACATAATTAAAATGGAAAGGGAATGTCATTCATAAGTTGATAAAAAATTGGTAGGAAAGCCAAAACTGCGGCTAGTCACACCCAATATTTCCTAAGAAGAAACATTATGTACATATAAAGAAGTTTGGGAAACGTTATGTTATTAAGTCTAGATTGCATTGCAGAGTCAAAAGCAATATAACATCTCAACTGGTTTGTCCAGAATTAAATAAGGTTAAAATTACACAACTAATCATGGGTATAGATTCCCTAGCTAAAGCTCAAAAATCTGAGGGTCTCTAGCTTAGAAAAATATTTAACCTTGTTATAAAAACCCTCTACTTTCTCTAGTGGAGTTGGGCAAGAAGAACACAACCGGAATCTAGAATTCAAAACAATAGGAAAAGGGACCAACCGGGAAGGAAAGCAATGTATGGCACCTATAGGTTATAAATGTCCTTAGTGACTCGAACCTGTAGTGAATAACAATAAATGGATGAGTTCCTCACTTGTAAAATAAATAAAGAGGATAGAAACAACAGTAAGGGTTTGTACTCCAAATACAGAATGGAAATGAACTGGGGAGGTAACTCTTTACCTGAAATGACATTGGAATTGCTGAGCAGAGTCATGGCGGAGCCCCTGTCGGTGAGACCGAGCATGATTAACATGTTATAAAACTAGAAAAATAACAATAACTGCCCAATCTATTAGCCTAGTATAAATACCTGTAAGATGGACACCTTTAGTTCCTCGTGCAAGGCAGTCTGAGGTCGGGTTGTCTCCAACGAGGTGAAAGGCATTTTTTTATGTAGAAAAACTATCATCCATTTCTGTAAGGACTGACCGAAAAAACCACCATGAACCACATCTTCTCCTAAAAGATTCAACCAATGAATTTAAATTAAGCTCTGGGTATAAATCGTATAGTTGCTTAAGGATTCATCTATAAGAAAAACCTATACGCTTGGAAAACCTTACTGGGTTGCCGAGCCTTCATCTCTAACAACATTTTTAGAATGCCAAAAATTGTTGGGTTCGGGAAAGAGGTGGTTTCCTAAAACCCTTTGGCCAAAACCTAGCCATCAAATGAGTGGATCATAAATCAACGACGGATAATGAAACACTTGTTAGGGTTAAAGAATGATCTGGAGAAATGTATTATCGAGTCCTAAATGTGTTAATTGCATGTCAGTTGGTTACTTTCGCCCCTAACCTTAGATGAAGTGAAGGTGTAATGTTTTATTTTATGAGGGTAGGTTCACCTTCTTAGACCTTAAAACCCATTGGCTATAAAAATTAATGTTTATAACTTAAAATAACAGTTGATTAACCCTAATAAACCATATATATTTCAAATGGTGACATCGTGAGTTGTGCTATGTGGTAAAAAGAGTAAATAATTATTATAAAGAAAAATTAAGATATGTATGTATGTTACATATGGTATCAGAGCCTAGGTTCTAGCATTGAGGCTACTGGGAACTAAAATGAGTTAGTGTGTTGATAAATAAACACAAAGAATGCAGAGAAGATCCAAATCACCAAACCAGTCTGACACACCGTATGTAGGTGTTGATCTAGAAATATGGATAAAACTAGGAGAAGAATCCCGCCAGGCCAATGTTGTTCTGCTAGAACCTATCCAAAAGTTATGTGCTGGGATGATTAGTTTGAGAACTGATAATGAAATGTTACATGGGCCTAACCGTAGTACCGGTAATAGGAATATAACTGCAACCTTCCATCAGAGGGAAGATAATGCTGAGTCAGCAGGGGGACATGATAATGATGAAGGATGCTCCGATAATGTCTCTAATGATCGAAAAGAAAAAAGGCAGAAAAATGAACTCCAAGGAGAATTTAAAAAAATAAAACCCCCAATCTTTAACGGTCAAACTAAAGAAGCAAAAGAAGCATGGTTGATTGATATGGATAACTATTTTTAGATATACAATTATGATGAAAATTTGAAGGCCAAATTTGTTGTATATCAGCTATGAGGTAAGGCCACTCTGTGGTGGGAAGAGATAAAGACTATGAGTAAAATTGAAGAACAACAAGTTACTTAGGTAGAATTTTAGAAAAAAATTCATGGATAAATATCTCACGAACCATTACTATGATGAGAAAACAAAAGAGTTTCATGATTTGACACTAGGATTCTTAACCATGGATGAGTTCATGACACGATTTATCTCCTTGTTGTGGTACGTACCATACATGCAGGAGGTGATAACTAGATTCAATTCTTCATCAATATCCTACCTAACTTTATGAAGGACGAGAAAGAGTTTTATTATCTAAAAACAATGGATGAAGCTATACGAAATGCACACATTTTCTATCATGAAATGAAACAGAAAAATGAAAGTACCAAAGATAACATGAACTGAAAAGGGATGAGGAATTTGTGAGCTAGTAGGGAGAAGAAGGCTATTGTTGGAAGGAATTTACATCAAAGAATGCACAATAAGTTTCTAGAAACAAACTCCTGGAAGCTCCGAGCACAAAGTGAAAATAGAAAAACATAAGCTGTTAGTAAACTTGCAAATGATCAGCAGTAGAAATTCCCTTTGTAGTGTTGGGGTTGCGAAGAATCTCACTGCCACAAGAACTGCTCACATCAAATAAGAACATAGCAGATCAAAAATGTGCAAGAAGCATATACGGCTGGGGAGGTGGCAAGAAGCATGCCCAAGATCAATGCAGTATTGGATGACCATCAAGTAGAATATCAACCCACCATTATAGAATGTGAAGGGAATATTGTTGAAAAACTTGTTTCTATCTTATTGATCCAGGTGCTAGTTTCAGCTATAATAGCCTAAGGATTGTAGAAGAATGTCAACTACAAAATATCAAATTTCAAAAACCTTGGTTAGTTCAATGATCCATGGGAGCTAAGTGAAGGGTAACTGCAAAGAAAAAGAATTTTCCTCTTCACATTTTGAGACAACATATTTTTGTGAATCTGAATGTACTTCCCTTAAGGTTGTACGATGTATTAGTGGGAATGGATTGGTTGGAAAGTCACTGGTCCTTGGTAGATTGTAAGGAAAAGAATTCTAGTTTCCTTAATGAATCAAGACAAAGAAAATAAATTCAAAGAATTAAGAAAAATATAAGTTACGTCCTATTACTGCTAATCAGCTAGGAAAATGCATCAGAAAATGTTGCCAAATTTATGTGATAGAGGTGGATTATACTAATTCTAAGAACAAGATGACTTCATTTTAAGATATTTCTATCATCCAAGAATTCGTTGACGTATTTCCTGAATCCATATTTGGGCTACCACCGAAGCGAGATATTGATTTTACCATAGATTTAGTTCTAGTTGCAACTTTGATTTCAAGAACTCCTTACTGTATGAGCATACCCAAATTGATGAACTCAAAATGCAATTGCAGGAGCTCCTTGATAAAGGGTACACTCACCCAAGTGTGTCTCCCTGCGAAGCTCCTGTATTATTTGTACGAAATAAGGATGGAACTTTAAGGTTGTGTATTGATTATCGTTAGTTAAAGAAATTGACCATAAAAAATAAACACCCTTTACCCCAAATTGATTTTTTTTTTATAAGGTTCAAGGGGCTTCTGTGTTTTTTAAAATATAGTTATGATTTGTATATCATTAAATAAGAATTAAATATGAAGACATTTTTAAAACGTCCTTTCAAACTCATTATGGTCAGTATGAGTTCGTAGTACTACCCTTCGGTCTTACAAATGCCCCTACAACTTTTATGAGATTTATGGATGATATTTTCCAACTGAGACAAATTTGTGTTGATTTTCATTGATGATATCCTAATTTATTTTAAGAACTGGGAAGATCATGAAAAGCACTTGAGAATTGTCTTGCAAACTCTACGGCATAATAAATTATACGATAGATACAGTAAATGCAATTTTTACATAGGCCAAATACAATATCTTCGTCATGTTATTTCAATAGAAGGTATCACATTGGACCTAAAAAAGATCAAAACCATTATGGAATGGCCCATTCCAAAGAATGTTGTAGGTATTAAATCCCTTATGGGTCTAGCGAGCTATTACTGTTGGTTTATTGAATGGTTCTCGAAAATTGCCTTTCCTATAGCCTCATTACAAAAGAAAGGAAGGAACTTCCGATGGACTAGAAAATGTCAGTAGATATTTGAAGGTTTGAAACATTTACTTACCATTACACCTGTGTTAAAGGTTGCAGGCATGAAAAAATCATTTTTGGTAATCACATATGCTTGTAATGAAGGCATTGGGGGAGTATTAATGCAAGAAGGTAAGGTTATATCTTACGAATCTCACAAGCTCAAAGACCACGAACAAAAGTACTCTTCCTACGATTTAGAGTTGACAGCAATAGTGCACACTTTCAGGGTGCAGCGACACTATTTATTGGGAAAGAAGTTCTTGTTATTAACATATCACAAGAGTCTTACAAGATTCTTTATCCAGCCCAGCTTAAATGCCTGTCAAGCTAAGTCGACAACATTTTTAAGCGAATTTGATTTTGAAATAAGACCCCTTAAAGGGAAAGAAAACCAAGTTGTTGATGAATTAAGTAGAAATTTACGTTGCACAGATCAATTACATTACGGTCAAGTGAAGTCAAATTTTTTTGATATAGCTAAAGAAATATCTCATAAAGACCCTGAATATGCTTTCCTATGGGAGCATGCTAATAATGCCTAGAGTAGTGGGGGAAATTTTTATTACTGAACAAACCAAGAGAAATTATTAAATTTTAGGAATCACATTTATGTTCCTAATCATAATTATATTAAACAATTTATAATGGATGAGCTTCATAGGAAACCATACACTACTCATCTTGGATATCAGAAACTATTTTCAGCTATCAAGAAAAATACTTCTGGCTAGGCCTAAGAGTAGACATTACAAAATATTTAGCTAAATGTTTAGAATGCCAACAAGTGAAAGCCAAACATCAACAAGTCACTCAGTTACTACACCCCTTGCCTAATTGTGAGCGGAAGAAGAGAAACATTCACTTTAGAGTTTATTATAGGTATGCCCCAAACCATCTAGAAAGATGACTCTATTATGGTTGTAATTGAAAAACTAAGCAATACCTCTCATTTTATACCAGTGAAATCCACCTATAAGACTATCAAAATTGTTGATATATTTATGAGAGAAATATTCATGCTAAATGGGATACGTAAGAAGTAATCTCTGTCTAGGATGTAAAATTTACATCCGCATTTTGGAAGACTCTTTTCTCTCATTTGGGTACACAAATTCAGTTCAGTACGACCTACCATCCTCAAATAGATGGGAGGATTGAACAAGTCAACCAGGTTCTAGAAGGCATGTTAAGAATTCTTATGATGCATCATCCAGGAAAATGGGAGGATTACCTCTACCTGGTTGAATTTTTTTATAACAATGGATACCATAGTCACTAGGAATGAGACCCTTCAAGGTATTGCATGGGAGGAAATGTAGAGTACCCATGGACTGGGGCAACCCTGTCAACAAATTAACACTCGGTCCTGATATGCTAACTGAGATGGAGCAAACAATTAGAAAGGTTGGTTAGAAAAGTATACCCAAGATAGGAAAAAATCTTATGAATATAAGAAGAGAATCTACAGAGAGTTTAAGGAAGGGGATCAGGTATACTTATGAATTAAGCCAAAGAAAAACACTCTGCAGTGGAGAGGATGTGCTAAATTATCACCTAGGTACTGCGGTTGTTTTAAAATATAGGAACTAATTGGGCCAATAGCATACAAACTTGCACTACCAAGCCACATGTAGCTCCACAATGTCTTTCATGTTTCTCTACTAAAGAAGTACGTGTATGATCCTAAGAATATATTTAAGATTAGTGAATTGAATTTTAGAATATGTTTGTGTGTGTGTGTGTGTGTGTGTGTAGATATCACGTTTCAAAATAAACTCATCATAATTCATGATGATGGATAGGTCAAACCAGAAGGAGAATTCCTAGTAGAGCCCTTTCGTATTTTTAATCAGAGAGAAACAACATTACAGAAATGAGTTATCACCAAGGTTAAAGTGCAGTGGAAGCACTTTGCCCTAGAAGAAGCTACCTGGGAAGACAAATATTTTATGGGTAAAGCTTATCCTACTTTATTTTTATAAATTTAAATGAACATGAGGGACAATATTCCTCATAATGGGGGGGATATGTAACACCTCAAACTACATGGACAGATTATTTTAGTGCTTACTATTTTACTTTTATATTTCTTTGACATATTATGTTCCAATGGAAACATGAAAGAACTCTTGGTTGAGTTAGCCAAAGTATCTTTATAAATAATATGTGATAAATAAATATATTTCTAAAAATAGAAAATTGGTTACATAAACCTCTTGTGATAGTTATTGTTGGTTACACACCCTTTCCTTAGATGTAGGTTTTAACCTCGTAAAAAAATTACCTACATATGAATTCTAAAACATAGAAAATAAATAGTGAGAGAGCATAACACATAAAACAGATATAAACAAAGATTTTCCTTAGATCCCAAAACTGGGATTACTAGCTTGATTTTTCATTATATTCCTTTCAATGTTACAATATATATATACATGCCGAAGCATCCAATACCATCGACCGAAAACCATTGCATCCAAAACCATGTGTAAAAACTATGCACAAAACCATAGTTAACTCTGCCCACCTAATATAGGGTCCAAAAAAATTTTCCCATGGGCACTGCCTTCAACCCTATAAAAGGGGGCTAACTGCGACTCTCAAACCCCCTCTGACTTGCCAATACACAGTCGGCACAACGAGGGGATGGCTCCACCTACCCTCTAACCCCCTGGTTAACTAGGGTGGTTAGTCGTGGAAAGAATATAACAAAACCCAACATTATAGAGGAGGCATTCGAGAAGTCCTAGGTACTCAAAGAATCTGGAAGGAAAGGAGGAAAATTGATTGAGAAGGTGAGGACTACCAAGTATTCCATAGAACATTGTTGAGCTCAATCTTACAGTCTTGATGTTTCATAGTGACTCAATCTATCTAGTGTATACCATTGTCTGGAGGAGAAGAGCTTGAGGGAGAGTCTAAACATCATAACCAGACTCGTGGCTAGGTGAAGAGATCTTCTAAAGAACCGAAGCTAAGAAAAAGAAAGGAAAAAAATAATTTTCTACCTATATCATCAGAATTTATTTAGATTGTTTATCCAGGTCTATGAACAAAAGACTGGAACAACCCAAAAGACAAGAACAACATAAAATCTACTTTCTTACAAAAGAGAAAAAAAATTATAGGTTTTCTCGATAGCCAGTGTCAATAATTTTAGTTATGAGTTAGATGCCTTTGTCTTTTATTTATACCCTATTGTCTGTTAAGTTACAGGTATTAAAGAAAACTTGCCAATGTGTAGGTTTTATTTGAGAATGATGATTATGTGTATAACATTATGAGTTAGATGCCTTTCTCTTTTATTTATACCCTATTGTCTGTTAAGTTACAGGTATTAAAGAAAACTTGCCGATGTGTAGCTTTTATTTGAGAATGATGATTATGTGTGTAATTGTAAACAAAAGACCAACAATAGAATAATTTCCTCTTTGAACAACAAAAATAAGGAAGATGCTCCATTTAATGATAGAAAATATCAGTAGATGCATGCTAGCCAATATTCCCCACTGAAAGCTACAAACGAGAATGTTGGAACATAATTTGACTTTTAATTAAAAAGGAACCCACGTATTTCACAACCAAGGAATGCAGGAAAGCAAAGATTAACTTAATTAAACCAGAAAGGAAATGACTTTCATAATTTAATAAAAAACTGTTAGGAAAACCAAAATTACGGGTATTCAGACCCAATATTTCCTCAATAAAAACATTATGTACATAGACAGAAGTTCGGGAAACGTTCTATCCTCAAATCTAGTTTGGACAGTAGAAAACACTATAACATTTCAACTCATTCGCCAAGAATCAAATAAGGTTAAAATTACACACATAATCATGGGCGTAGATGCCCTAGCTGAAGCTCAAAAATATGTGAGGGTCTCTGCCTTAGCAATAAATTTAACACTGGTATAAAAACCCTAAATTTTGTTTAGTGGAGCTGGGCAGCATGAACCATAACCGAAATTTGAAATTCAAAACAAGAAGAAAAGGGACCAACCTAGAAGAAAATAATATATCTTTCCTGTAGGATAGAAATATCCTTGGTGATTTGAACCCATAGTGAATAGCAATAGATGGATGGGTTCCTCACCTGTAAAAATGACAATGAGTTTAGAAATAGCAATAGGGGTTTGTACTCAAAATATGTAAAGGAAATGAATCCTGAAGAAAGCCTTTTACCTAAAATGACATCGGTTTGTACTCGAAATATGCAAAGGAAATGAATCCTGGAGAAAACCTTTTACCTAAAATGACATTGGAATCACTGAGCAGAGTCGTGGCGGAGCCTCTGTCAGTGAGGTTGAGCATGATTAGCACGTAATAAAACTAAAAACGTAACACTAACCACTCAATATATTAGCCTAGTTCGTCATGCAAGGCGGTCTGAGGTAGGGTTATCTGCAAAGAGGCAAAAGGAATTTTTTTGCGTAGCAAAACTGTTGTAATTTTCTGTAAATTCCATAACAGTCAGACAAAAAAATGCTCTTTTTTTACACTATGTTTTTAACTCAGAAAAAACAAAAAAATCGCTTGTTGGAAACGGTGTTTCAGCAAACCAGTTTGGTGGTGCAGCAAAGTTGTTAGAATTTCTGATGATTCAAAAACCAAACTGACAAACAGACCAATACTCTGTTTTGCATAGCAAAAATAATAAAAAAAACGTTTGCGGAATACGATGTTACAACAACACGAAACTGGTGTAACAGCAACACCATTTCGTCAGTTGTTGTTCTTGGTGTTGCAACAACGTAATTTCATTAGTTGTTGATCTTGGTGTTGCAACAACATGTTTTGACATCAAGCCACTTTTTGACTTATGGTGTAACAACAACGTGTTTTTGACATCAAGTCACTTTTTGGCTTACAGTGTAACAACAACGTGCAACGGTTGACGCTTGGTGTAACAGCAACATGCAACGGTTGATGTAAAGTTACTTTTAGACTTATGGTGTAACAACAACGTGTTTTGACGCTTGGTCCAACAGAAACGCAAGATTAACTTGTATTCATAAACAGTAAACAAGATGATACAAATTCGTCTTCCTCTTGACAGAGGGATAACAACAAGAACACTTCGGTTCCAGAAACCAATTTTCACTATCTCAGAAAATTGCAGATTCAGCAATGCTGTGCGTTTATAGAAGAGACTCTCTATTGTTCTTCTAACCTTCTCTCTTAAAAAACAGAACTGCTGTTCATTACATTTATAGGAAAAAACATATATGAGTTTAAACAGTAAAATAATCAAAATATCTTCTAACGCTTATCTACGTATTGAATGCAGCAAGCGGTGATGCCTTTCTCAAGAAAACAAGTCGGCGGTAGCAGGGGAATTCAATTCTAAGAATTTAATGCTCATCAATGTGCAAAATATCAAGAGTGACTTTGCAACATCGAACAATCTAGAATATCTGCAAAAGATCAGATTTCTGTCCAGCTGTTTTGTGTTGCAGTTGGAATTAAATTCCAACACTCCCCCTTAGTTTCAACTGCTGCATACCCAAGCATTTCCTGAAATGATCAAAACTTTTCTTTGTTAATGGTTTCGTCAAGATATCAGGTAGCTGATCCTCTATTCTACAGTGCTACAAAACAATCTCACCATTGTTAACCAGTTCACGTATGAAGTGAAATTTGGTATCTCTGTTCTTTGTTCTTTTATGAAAAACAGAGTTTTTAGACAAAGCTATTGCTGAGCTACTGTCACAGTAAATGGTTGTGCCATTTTCTTGTTCATGACACAAATCTCTGAGAACTCTTCTCAGCCACACTGCTTGGCATGCTGCTGCTGTTTCTGCCACATACTCTGCTTCTGCTATTGACAAAGACACAATTGGTTGCTTCTTGGAAGCCCATGAGATGGCTCCCAATCCCATATTAAACACATATCCTGATGTGTTTTTTCTATTATCAACACTTCGAGCCCAATCACTATCCGTGTAACCTGTCAACATGAAACTTTCAGAAGAGGAGTATAAAATACCAAACCCCTTTGTTCCATTCACATACCTTAGAATCCTCTTGGCTGCCTGCCAATGAGTCTCCTTCGGTCTTTCCAAAAATCTAGAGATTAAACTCACAGCGTGCATAATGTCTGGCCTAGTTGCAGTCAAGTACATAAGGCTGACAACTATGCTCTTGTACAATTTTGGATCAAAATCCTTGCTGCTACCTTCTTTGGTCAATTTCAGCCCCACTACAGTTGGAGTCACAACTGCCTTGCTGTCCTGCGTGTTAAATCTCTTCAACACTGCTTCTACATATTTATCTTGAGAAATGAAAACACCATTTTCACTTTGGTCTACTTCAATTCCAAGAAAATATCTTAAGAAGCCCAAGTCAATCATTTCAAATTCATTTTTCATGACTGCCTTAAAATGAGCAATGAGAGAAGCATCATTGCTAGTAAAAATAAAATCATCTACATATAAAACAACAATAATAATTTTACCGTCATTCTCCTTTATGTAGAGTGTGGCTTCACCATCACACTTGTCAAACCCATTCTTAATCAGATAAGCATCTATTCTGCTATACCATGCTCTTGGAGATTGCTTCAGCCCATAAAGAGCCTTCTTCAGTTTGCAAAATTTATGCTCTTGGCCATCAACTTCATAACTTCGAGGTTGTTCAACATAAACCTCTTCTTTTAACACTCCATTCAGGAATGCAGATTTAACATCCATCTGATAAATCCTCCATTTGTGTTGTGCTGCAATAGACAACACTGTTCTGACTGTTTCCATCCTTGCTACTGGTGCAAAGGTTTCATCATAGTCTTTGCCTTGTTGCTGCTTATAGCCTTTCACAACAAGTCTTGCTTTGTGCCTGTCAATTTTGCCTTCAGCATTACTTTTGGTCTTATAGACCCACTTAACTCCAATGGCATCTTTGCCTTCAGGAAGGTCCACTAACTCCCATGTTTTACTCTTTTCAATTGCACCAATTTCTTCATTCATTGCTTCAATCCATTTATCTTCATTTACAGCATCTTCAAAATGAATTGGGTCATCAACATGACAATACAAAGCGAATAACGAATTCAGACTGGTATTGTTACTTACCTCTCCTTGTTCATAAATCTCATTCAGATTTCTGAATCTTGGTCTTCTTGGTGTGCTTGGAGTTCCATCCGAACTTGAGGGTATTTCCGATCCCTGTGATGTGCTTGGAGAAGCACTTCCCTTACTTCTCAAGGCTGTTCGAATTCCAGCTTGTGGTGTGGTTTGTTGTACTTGTTGTGGTGGAGGAGGAGCCACCAAGGAAGGATTATTTGTTGTGGTCCCTTCCTCTTCTTCTTCGTGAGACACAATTGTCTTCACATTTACTATCTTCTCTAAGCTTCCATCCCAAGCTTCATCTTCTATGAACTGCACATCTCTGCTTACTATCAATTTCTTGGTGGATGGATTATAGAGTTTGCATGCTTTTGACTCATCAAAATAACCAATAAAGACACACTTCTCCCCCTTACTGTCAAGCTTCTTCCTTAGTTGATCTAGTACATGTGCATATGCTACACAACCGAATACTCTCATGTGAGTGACAGTTTGCTTTTGACCACTCCATGCTTCTTCTGGTATTTTGTTCATGACAGCTTTAGTTGGGCATCTATTCAAGATATAAACTGCGCAAGTGATAGCTTCTGCCCAATACTCATGCAACAAGTGTTTTGCCTTCAACATACTTCTAACCATGTCAAGAATGGTCCTATTCTTCCTTTCAGCAACACAATTTTGCTAAGGTGTATACCTCGCAGTGAACTGCTTTTGTATGCCATTCTCTTTGCAAAAACGCAGGAAGTCTTTGGAGATGTACTCTCCTCCTCTATCTATTCTAAGCACTTTGATATAATGCCCACACTGTTTCTCAACAAGAGTTTTGAAGTGGCAGAATTTCTCAAACACTTCACTCTTCTCTTTCAGCATATACAACCATGTCTTTTTGGTGTAATCATCAATGAAAGTTAAAACATATTTATTTCCAGAAAATGATGGTATTTGCATCGGTCCACACAAATCAGAGTAAACAATTTCCAAGGGTGCTTTTGTCCTTATACTCTTTCCTGCTGGAAAGCTTTCTTTGTGTTGCTTGCCTAAGATGTAGCCTTCACAAAGGTTGTCCGGTTTCTCGATCAATGGAAATCCCTTTACCATTCTCTTTTTGTGCAACAGATTCAAGCCTCCGAAATTGAGATGTCCAAATCTCAAGTGCCACAACCAATTCTCACCTTTCACTTGT